>BCLH01000333.1:150174-165489 GCA_001602315.1 Zoysia pacifica | reverse complement strand
CTTTTTCGAATACCAAAATCATAAGAAAAGTATTGGTTCTTTTCGTTGACGTCGGCCATCCAGTGCAGCCCACGTCAGGTATTGTAGGCCTGACGCACTGATTCTTGTGTTATTCTGATTAGAATTGCTTCATCTCTTCTGTTCCCTTCCTTCTCTCTTTCCAGGGGCTCTCACGTGCGAAAAGATCGGGGGTCCTTTACTTGGTCTGACGGGAGAAACTGATCTGGAAGTGATATGATTGGCCCTTCACCGTCTCTGAAGCATGTTGTGCTGTGTTTGATTTCAGTCTCCTCTGTTCGCTCCTTCCTTTTTTTAATGCAGTGGCCTGTTGGGAGTGCTCCGCTCCATGATTTCCATGCTACGAATTTCATTTTTGTTTTGTATCTGTTCACTCCTTTCTTGCCAATACATGCTCTGTTGTCGCTTCAGATACGGCCCTGTTAAAATCAGATCATTAGGTAAACCATTTTACCACCTCGCTAACATTATTCATACCCAAAAGTTTGTATTATTTTTTTAAGGAATCTTACCAGTTGCCTGTGGTAGCGTGGTAAAGCTTCCAAGGGGAGGTCATGGGCTTCATTCGGGCTTGGTCTGCTGGAATGCCACCTTCCGGGCGTCACCTTGCAGAGTAATAGCAAAGTTGGCCCAACAAATAAATTTCCCTCGCACGAATATTTTACGGGCTGAACAGAGTCCGCCCAAGCCCAAGTAGTACTAAATTCTCAAAATGGACCAAGACCCTCGTCGGCTCGTCGTACACTTGGACGCGGTTGCGCCGTCACTCCAAAGTCCAAACGCCGGCGAAAGAGACCGCAACAAGCGGCCAGGTAGAGGGCATCCATAGGCAGCTTCCTAGAAGCGGAGGTTGAAGATGGAGTCGCTGATGTCGAGGGCGGCGCCATTAGAGTACTTGCGTGGTACTGCGTAGTCATTGCGTAGAGGATGGGGGGGGGGGGATAGATGGGTGTGCACAATGGAGGAGAAGCAGGACATTGGTCCAGCATCATCGGCAACAAATCCGGTGAGGTGAAATCGATCCTCAGTCATACATCTGGTCATCGTTAAGGTGGAAATGGAGGACACAACGCTGCGGATTAGGAGAAATAGACCGGAGATTTCCCTTTTCTGCCATCGAAACAACTTTTAATACGTAATAAGCCATCAATTCTATGACATGTGGGACCCACTGCAACCCTGTTAAATACTACTACGGTTTTGTACGGCGTCCAGCCCATTCTTCTATATTGAACCAGTGAAGTTGTTATTACTCAGGTCCAGTTTTTTTAAACTTACAAGATTTCCAATTTGTACAGGTATGTTACCTTCCAATTTGTTATGACTAAGGTTCAAAAATATAAGTGGAAGATTTCCAATGCTACGGGGTATGGTGCCTTCAAATCCATTTTGAGACAGAGTAAAATTTATCAAATTTCAAAGGTTACCTATGGAAGGTGGAATCAACCCAATGAAGTTGTTTGCGTGAAGCTTTAAACCTTGTAAGTTTGTAAGGCGTCATTCTTCTATTGAACCGTTGAAATTGTTATTACTCAGGTTCAGATCATTTGAACCTACAAGATTTCCTATGCTCGAAGGAAGTGGCCCTGATATGTTGTTTGTACTTAAGTATAATTTTCTAAGATTTTTGGATAATTTACCTACTGAATCAGGTAAGACTCCTTGTAACTGGTTGTTGGATAGTGACAACGACTCCAGAAATTTGCAATTGCTCAATGTCTCTAGGAATTCCCAAGTTTTCTTTATCTTCTGCCCCAAGTTTGTTTACCTGAAGATTTAGATAAGTCAGCTCTAGAAGCTTGCCAAAAGCAACAGGAATTTGTCCAGTGAAATAATTTTCCAATAAATCTATCACATCCAGATTTGCAGCATTGCCGAGCGAAGCAGGGATGTGACCTTCAAACTTGTTCCGGTGTATGTCAAGAAGTTGAAGAGCAGAGAGGGCGTCACTGATATTAGATGGTAATTCATTGAATAGCATATTCGAGTGCAGGTCTAGTGCTCGAAGCGAAGACTGAGTAGGCAGAGCTGATGGGAGTGTACCTGAAAGTTTATTTTCATTAAGAAACAATGCTTTCAAAGCGGGTAGTTGCCAAAGTTCATCTGGAATGCTTCCTTCAAAGTTATTTTGGTACAAATAGAGAAATCTCAAGTCTATAATGTTTTTGAGAGTTGACGGTATAGTTCCATTGAGATTATTTGAGCCAAGGTTTAACCATAGAAGATTGGAAAGGAGGCCTATTTTTGGGGGTATAGTACCCACAAGCATGTTTCCAGAGAGATCCAACTTCAGAAGATTAGAACAATTTGTAAGTGTATCAAGAATAATTCCCGTCAGCGAGTTATTCCCCAGAAGAAGGATTTGCAACTATTGGAGATGATGAAGAGGGGGTATCTGTCCCGAGAAGCTGTTAAATGAGAGATCGAGTTTATGAAGGGATGTCAAGTTTCCTAAAGAGGTGGTGATTGAGCCAGACAAGCTTTGGCGGGTGAGGTTCAGCCCGAAGACGCGCCATGGTCGCGTCTGGGTGCAATTTACATATCTCCACCGACAATAATGGATGCTGGGGTTCCAAGAGCTCAAAGCTCCATTAGGATCGCTGATGACGGCCTTTTTGAAATCGAGCAATGCGTGCAGATCTGTACTATTCTCATGAATGCAATGGACGCTTCTAACTCCACAAGACAGGAGTATTAGCAATGCAAATAGTACTAGCATGGCGGATGTCGTCAGCAGCTTGGATAAACACATAGTAAGGCAAATCTGCAAAATGTATGACATAAACTTGGTGACATGCTTGTATGTGCATTGACTACTAAAACTAGTTCCTGCTCATATTATGATCTAACCTACTAATTAAAAGAGGCTTCAAGTTTCTTTCCTGAATATATAAAGTTATCTACTCATTTATACTTAAAGAGAATTGGGTACCTCTGCTTGCCGGAGCGAGAGAACACGACAGCGAGCGGTGAACTTTGAGCTTTGGTCTGCTTGGCTTAGGCCACAGGGCCCAGGGGTCTTAAAACGTTTTACAGTACTACAGCCACACACATGCTTGTCTTTTCGTGCCTTATCTGCAACGACCGGCATTGGAGAAGAATCGAAGATCCCGAGTCCGTCAAACTCGCCAGTTAGTTACTGCTGCCTTTTCATCTTCCCTCTCCTCTCCAATCTCCCGCTGAAGTCGCTATTAACGCTGGAATGATAGGACTATCGCTGGATGTCCAGCTAGCCTTGAACTTTTCAGCAGGCACCAAACGGAGAAATTATGCGCTGACGTGACACTTGTCCGTGCGGTTTCGACGCTGACAAAATGATGGTCGTGGAATAGTACAATGGATTCTAAACAAAATTGGATTTGGTTTTATTATGATGGAGCTTCCAGAAAATATTGTGTGGGCATTATTCATGCGCTTCTAGTCTTGTATGTATCCGATATGGACATGAATAGTCTTAGTCAATGCCGTTCTCCACAGGGTGTTGCAAATGGTGAGCATTGTTGGGATTGGAAAAATATATAGGAAAATGTATTTAACTTTGACTATTAATAACAGTGAATTTATGATGTTATACCGTATATAAATTATGCTACTAAATTAATTGTGAAACAAGCTTTCATATTATGTAACTCTTTATATTAGAAATTATTTAATTATTTAAATATTATTAATTAAAGTTAAAATAATATGATTTCAACAAAACTTAGAAATGCTTATATTTTGTGATGAAACGTGTCCTAGCCAAGACTTGATGGACTTGGGTCTTGGAGTCTTCACTCAATAGCGGTCAAGATAAGATAGATAAGAGGCGTGTCCACGTGTTTGGATGTAACGTCTCAGTAAAATTGTTATTAAACGCCTTCCGGCGTCTCTAAGACTTCACACTCAGCGGTACACTACGGTGGGCAAACCAAGCAGAAAAAGCTGTCCTGTTGTTCGTGCTCTGTCTGAGAGGCGCGCTATTCTTTCTCCCTCGTTTACGTTACTTGCGGTTAACGTGTTTATACAGCTAACCAGTCCTTTACGTTCTCCAAACAGGCTATAATATTCAATGTGTTTATACAGCTCTACACCCTGCTACTGCTGTTTACTGGAGTCTGTAACATCTGCGGTGAAAATGTCATGGTGAATAGCACGGATGTGCTGTCTCTGCTCGATTTCAAGCAGTCCATCATAGATCCTGGAGGCATTTTCAGTTACTGGAACAAAAGTACCAGTTTGTGCCAGTGGAACGGCGTCATATGCAGCCTGAAGCCCCCAGGGCTAGCAACAGGGCTCAACCTGTCAGGCCAACACTTGTCAGGTCCAATCGCTGCCTCTATTGGAAACCTGTCGTCTCTGTTAACATGTAATTATCCTGTATAGCCTTTGTATATGGGCCGGCCCATTAGGGTTTCCGCCCCGTGTCTATATATGTACGTGTACAATCTCAGAGGGAAATACAATCTACTATTTTCTCATCTATCATGGTATCCAGTCGCGTTTCCATCCTGGAACCCTAGCTTCCGCACCCGGCCGTCGCTAACCCTAGCCGTCGCCACCTCCCTGCTGTCGCCGATCCAGCTTTCTGCTCTGCCACCGAGTCTCTCTTGCCAGACGCAGTTGCCGTCACCGATCGCCAGCCCCCTGATCACGGTCTCTTGCCGGTCCCCGTCGCTGAGATGATCGTTATGGCCGCGAATGACACCGCCGCCATCACTGTAGCAACGTGCCGATGCACGTCTCGCCGAGGTCTCCCGCAAGACAGTGGCTGATCTCGATGCACACGAGTCTGCTCATGCCGCGGTATGGGCACAGGCCATTGCCATCCTCAACGTCAAGGCGTTGATTCCAGTCACCCTCGAACATTCCGCCGACAACTATAGCAAGTGGCGCGGCATGTTTCTTGTCGCTCTCGGCAAGTACGCGTTGACATCTCACGTCTTCTCTGATGATGCCTTGAAGGATCACCCCGTCTGGGTACAGATGGACTGTACGGTCCTAACTTGGATCTACGGCACCGTCTCCAACGACTTATTGCAATCCTTGATGTTGCATCAGTACTCAGCTCGTGGAGCCTGGGTCTACCTTGAGGGTGAATTCCTCAACAACAGCGAATCTCACGCTCTGTTGCTCGAGACTCAGTTTCGGAATCTTCGTCAAGGTTCCATGAACATCACTAACTTTTGCCGACGTCTTGAGACGATGGCTACATCTCTAGGTGAACTTGGAGATCCTATCGGCGATCGCCAGATGGTTCTCACTCTTCTCCGTGGCCTCAATGGGAAGTTTCGCCAAATGGTGTCAAACTTGAAAATGCTTCAACCGTTCCTGACGTTTGATGAAGCCCGCAACCATCTGCTGCTGGAAGAGGTTGAACTCGAGGCCGCGCCACCATCACCTCCATCTGCACTGGTCGCCGCACCATCAACTCCGGCGCCGCAATCGCCTCGTGCACCAGGAACCGCTCCTGCGCCACCCTCCTCTGGAGGCAACCGCAACAACAACAACAACAACAACAACAGGCGCCGCGGCCATGGTGGTTGCTCTTCCAACAACAACGGCTCCCACCGCAAGCCATCTGCACCCAGCGGACCTGGCGGTTTTCCGGCACCAACCGTCACCAATCCTTGGATGAGAACTCTTCATATGTGGCCTTATGATTGCACCAACTCTGGTGCCCCTCGTCCTCCACCGGCATTCATGGTCGCCTCCTCTGGCGCCTACGGCTTGCTATCGTTCGGTTCACCCGGACCTTCCTATGGGGGAGCCCCGTACGGAGGAGTCCCGTCTACCCGTCGGCCGCACTTCGCAGCACCATCCCCACGCCGACTTCTCCATTGAACCCGGTGCACGGTGGCTCTTGGAACCTCCCCTCTCTGACAGGATCATTCAACACAATGACACTTCATCAGCCGACGACTTCTGAGTGGTATGCCGATTCCGGGGCCGGCTCTCACATGACTTCTGAACCTGGTACTCTCTCCACTTTCTCTCTTCCTTCACACGGCACACCTTCATCTCTCGTTGTAGGCAACGGAGCTTTGCTCCCTGTCACTCACACAGGGTCTCACACCTTCTCCACACCTTCTCGATCATTAATTCTTAACGATGTTCTGGTTTCGCCTAACATCATTAAGAATTTAGTTTCTATTCGTCGTTTTACCACTGATAATAACTGCTTTGTGGAATTTGACCCTTTTGGCCTTTCTGTGAAGGACCTGCACACCAAGACTGTGATCGTCAGGTGCAATAGCTCCGGTGATCTGTACCCGTTCTTCCTGCCTTCCACCAGCAGCACCGCTCTTGTAGCAGCCCCTACATCACTCTAGCATCGCCGTCTCGGACACCTCGGTCTCCAAGCTTTGTCCAAGCTTCTCACTTCAAGCACTATCACCAGCAATAAAGATGATCTAGAACACCTCTGCCATGCATGTCAACTAGGTCGTCATGTGCGCTTACCTTTTAGCTCTTCTAGTTCTAGAGCTCTTAATAAATTTGATCTTATACATTGTGATCTTTGGACATCACCTATTCTTAGTGTCTCGGGGTACAAGTATTACCTTGTTATCCTCGATGATTATTCTCATTATATGTGGACCTTTCCTCTTCAACAAAAATCTGAGACTTTCCCTGCCATCGCTCACTTTTTCTCTTATGTGCGCACACAATTTGACACCACTATCAAGAATGTTCAGTGCGACAACGGTCGTGAATTCGATAATCCATTGGCCCGCCTCGTTCTTTCTCACAAATGGTGCCATGCTACGCATGTCCTGCCCTTATACCTCACAACAAAATGGAAAAGCGGAGCGAGCTATCCGCACCATCAACAGCATACTGCGCTCCCTCCTTTTCCAAGCAAGCCTTCCACCAGTCTACTGGACTGAGGCCCTTCACACTGCCACCTATCTCCTAAATCGGCTTCCCACCACTACCTTAAAATTCTCTACACCTTTTCAGTCTCTCTACGGCGCAGCGCCGACATACGAGCACCTTCGTGTTTTCGGTTGTGCCTGTTATCCCAATATGGCTACCAGTGCTCCTCACAAATTGTCAGCTCGCTCATCCCTCTGTGTCTTCCTTGGTTACTCCTCGGAACACAAGGGCTATCGATGTCTTGAGCTCCACACTAATCGTCTCATTATTTCTCGACACGTCACATTCGACGAGTCACATTTTCCTTTTGCTGCCATGTCTACAACCCCTATGTCAGGCTCCACTCTAGATTTCCTTGAAGGAGTCTCTACTCACGTTCCGCATGGAACCAGATTTTTGGCTCATGCAGGTAACCCCACATCGCATGGCGTTCCTCAACCGCCCGCATCCAGCGGATAGCACTGGCCAAACGAACCGCACGCAGCGCTGCATGGCCCTGTTCACGTGCCGAACGGCTCGCCCACGCCGCGTGGGTCGTTACCTGGCGTAGCGCGCGGGCCGTTACCTAGCGCAGCACATGGCTCGCCCACGCCACGCAGCTCGTCACCAGGCGAATCGCTAGGGCCATTGCCGGACATGGCGCGAGGGCAATTGCCAGACGCGGCGCAAGGACCATTGTCAGACGCGGCGCGAGGGCCATTGCCGGATGCGGCGCGAGAAGCGCGCGGCTCGCCGTTGCATGGCGCAATGAGCGGATCACCGCCTACCGCGTCCTTGGAATTCGGCGACGACCACGACAACGACGTACTGCATGCAACCGGTCCTGCTGCCCTTGTGCCCCAAGCACCGGCTGTTGCCAGCGGAACCGGTCCTGCTGCCCCTGTGTCAAAAATGCTTTTCTTCATGGCACTCTCACAGAGACAGTATACTGCATGCAACCCTCCGGGTTTGATCCCTCTCACCCGGATTATGTTTGCCGACTGAATAAATCTCTATATGGTTTGAAGCAGGCTCCTCGGGCATGGTACAGCAGGTTTGCATCGCACCTTCTGTCTCTTGGATTTTTGGACACTAAGTCAGATACATCCCTGTTCACTTACCATCGTGGCGCTGATGTCGCATATCTACTGCTGTATGTGGATGATATTGTTCTCACTGCTTCATCCCCCGGATTTCTTCAGCACATCATTGCAGCACTGCGTCGTGAGTTCTCGATGACTGATATGGGACAGCTACACCATTTTCTTGGGATTTCTGTCACTCGAAGCAAATCCGGTCTTTTTCTCTCTCAGAGGCAGTACATTGTGGACATTCTCCAACGTGCTGGCATGAGCTCATGCAAACCGTGCAGCACACCTGTTGACACTCATCAAAAACTGTCTTTGGACGGTCCATCTGTTGATGATCTGACTCAGTACCGCAGCCTAGCAGGAGCACTGCAATATCTGACGTTCACTCGTCCTGACATCACCTATGCGGTTCAGCAGATATGCCTCTTCATGCATGACCCAAGGGAAGCACATTTGACGGCCCTGAAACGCATCCTAAGGTACCTTCACGGAACGTCATCACTTGGCTTGAGCATCAGTCCTTCGAAGCCCACCGACCTGGTAGTCTACTCGGATGCCGACTGGGCAGGTTGCCCCGACACTCGCAGGTCCACATCCGGTTATGCTGTGTTCCTCGGTGACAGCTTCATCTCCTAGTCCTCCAAGTGCCAACACACAGTCTCCAGATCCACCAGTGCTGAGGCAAAATACTGTGCTGTGGCAAACGGTGTCGCCGAAACCTCCTGGTTACGCCAGCTTCTTGAGGAACTTCATCATCCTCTGCAACGGGCGACATTAGTCTACTGTGACAATGTCAGCGCCGTTTATCTTTCCACCAATCCAGTACAGCATCAGCGGACCAAACATGTTGAGATTGACCTACACTTCGTCCGAGATTGAGTAGCCCTCGGCCAAGTTCGTGTACTTCATGTTCCTACAACATAACAGTACGCCGACATCTTCACCAAGGGACTCCCGACGTCAGTATTTTAGGAGTTTCGTTTCAGTCTGAATGTCCGAGAATCCGTTGATCAGACTGCGGGGGAGTGTTAACACGCAATTATCCTGTGTAGCCTTTGTATATGGGCCGGCCCATTAGGGTTTCCGCCCCATGTCTATATATGTACGTGTACAATCTCAGAGGGAAATACAATCTACTATTCTCTCATCTATCAGTCTCTTCGTACACTGAACTTGTCCAATAACCAATTCTTTGGTACAATTCCCTATCTCAATAATCTCCAACAATTGCGATTCCTTGATCTGAGCCGTAATTTACTGCCCGGCCGATTCCTAATGCACAAACTGCTCAAAGTTAACCAAAATAAACTTCAGAAACAACTCCATCGAAGGTGAAATTCTGCTCAGACTAGATCTCCTCCCCAACCTAGTCAATCTAGTGCTTTCTGACCACAGACTCGCGGGAACCATCCCTTGGACCCTCGGCAACATCACCCATGCACAAAGAATCGCTCTTGCATACAATGATCTAACCGGGAGAATTCCGCAAGGCCTTTGGAAATTATCAAATTTGTTGATTCTTGTCCTAGGCAGAAATATGTTAACTGGTGAAATCCCACAAGTCCTGTTCAATCAGTCTTCTCTTTGGAAGCTAGGATTGGAGTTTAATAATCTAAGCGGCGTGTTGCCATCAAACATTGGAGATGCCTTCCCTAATCTCCAAATTCTACTTTTGGATGGCAACATGTTTCTGATTGCGTCGAGGATCGCCTAGGAGTAGAGGGAGAGCCGAAGGGGAAAAGAGGAGGCGAAGGGGTTACTAACCATCCATCGGGTTAGTGGATGAAGACGAAGCCCCGACCATCGCTTGTTCGTTGGTGCGGTCTGCGCACGGGCTACGACGGTCGGGGTAGAGTCAGTGGTGGTGAACTTCGATCCAGCGGCGGTGAGTCTTCCTGTTGCTGACAATGCAACCCTGTAGATCGGCTAGGGTTTGTAGTTGGGGATGTGGCGGCGCGGTGAATCCCATATTCTGTGCCACCCCGGTCTCCACCTCTCTTTATATTGCGTTGTGCGACATGGGCCCACCAGCCAGAAATTGGGCTGGGCGCCCCCGATCAAGGCGCGAGGTCAAGACCAATTGGCCGTTGGGCCAACTAACAGGAGATCAATCTTCTAACATTCTCCCCTTTGATCTCAACTTATGCTTTAACTTTAATTACTTTCGACTTTACTCATTCCATCACAGCTAAGTGCATAGAACATGTTTCATCGTCACGGTCAATCACCGATAGATTCAACAGCTACAATACACCTCTCTGTTCTGAAATAGTTACTTTAATCTTTTGGGCCATCTTTTAGTTCAGAAATCATAGACTTTCCCTTAAACCCATGTCGGCTACATGTTCTCTGAATATGTTGGGTGGTAAGCTTTTAGTAAGTAGATCCGCTAACATCTTTGCGGACTTATATGCTCAAGACTTATAATTTGATTTCGAACTTTATCTTTCACAACATAGTACTTTATGTCAATGTGTTTGACAGCACCACTTGACTTATTGTTGTGGGCATACATTACTGCGGGTTCATTATCGCAGTACAACTTAAGTGGTCTATAAATATCGTCAACCACTTTTAAACCGGATATGAACTTCTTAAGCCAGTTCACCTTCCCCGTAGCCTCATAACATGCTACAAACTCCGCATACATTGTGGACGATGTAGTAACGGTTTGCTTTGAGCTTTTCCACGATATAGCTCCTCCAGCGAGAGTAAACACATATCTGAATGTCAACTTTCTATCATCTCCTACATAATCAGAATCTGTGTACCCCACTATATAGAGTGAATATGATCTTCTGTATGTCATCATGAGGCCTTTTGTTCCTTACAAATAACGCAAGACTTTCTTTATCAATTTCTAATGCTCTATTCTAGGATTGCTCTAGAATCTGTCAAATAATCCAGTAACAAATGCCAAGTCAGGGCGCGTACACACTTGAGCATATTGTAAGCTTCTGACAGGTGAAGCATATGGAACCGATTTTATTTGATCGAGCTCGTACTGGTTCCTGGAGCATTGAAAATCTCCATATCTGTCGCCCTTGACTATAGATGCAGGTGAATGACTACATTTATGCATACCAAATTTTTTTAAGACTTTTTTTATGTATACCTTTTGTGACAGTCCCAATACCCCTTTATTTCTATCTCGGTGAATTTCGATTCCTAGAGCGAACGAAGCTTCACCAAGATCTTTCATATCAAAGTTTGAGAACAAAATCTTCTTTGTCTTCAGTAGCAGACTGACGTCACTACTAGCCAGTAGGATATCATCCACATACAGGATTAGAAAAATAAATTTCTCATCTTTAAACTTTGAGTAAACACAGTTGTCCTCTATATTTTCTTTAAACTCAAATTTTCTTATTGTACTGTCAAACTTCAAGTATCACTGTCTTGAAGCTTGCTTTAACCCATAAATCGATTTTTTTAGGCGGCATCCCATTCTTTTATTTCCTTCTACGACAAAACCTTTCGGTTGTGCCATATAAACATTTTTCTCTAAATCTCCATTGAAAAATGCCGTCTTTACATCTGTCTGATGTAACTCTAAATCATAATGAGCCACTAGGGCCATTATGATTCTGAAAGAATCTTTACATGAGACTAGAGAAAAGGTCTTATTGTAATTAATCCTTTTTCTCTGCGTAAAGCCTTTTGCCATGAGTCACGCTTTATATCTTTTTACATTCTCTTGGGAGTTGAGTTTTGTCTTGTAGACCCATTTACAGCATGCTGTTTTGGCTTCTTTAGGAATTACTTTTAAGTCTCAAACTTTATTAGCCTTCATAGACTTCATTTCTTCTTCCATGGCCTCAAGCCACTTTGAAAAATTTTCGCTTCTCATGGCTTCTTCAAATGAGGTGGATCATCCTCTATTTGAAATTTCTCTGTATGATAAATTTCATAGTCATCAAGAATAGCTGATCTTTTTACTCTTTGAGACCACCTCAGGGCCTCTTCACTTTGCACATTTTCTGTTTGAGACTGTTTTTGCTCCCCCTCACCTGTGGCAATGGGTTCTATAAGATCCTGAAGAACAGGTTCCTCATTCTCATTCATTGTTGCCACAGCAGAAACAATAACAGGTGCTGACGCCATAGTGTCTTGCACTGTCGGTGCAGCGACAGCAGGTAGTGTGAAGAATGGCTCTTGAATCATTGGAGTGGGCGCATATGCCCGCTTCTCTTCAAGGTCAATCTCTCGAACTACCAAGCTCCCCCTTATCATCTCAGCCTCTAAGAAGACAGCGTGTCTCGTTTTTACAAACTTTGTATATCTGTCTGGACAGTAGAAACGAAAACCTTTTGACTTTTCAAGAAAGCCAATAAAGACTGTTTTGGGATCAAGCTTTCTAAGGTTTGGGTTAAATACATTAGCCTCAGCAGGACTCCCCCACACACGTAAGTAGTTTAGTGAGAAAACTCTTCCTATCCACAACTCGTACAGTGTCTTGGGCACTGATTTACTGGGTACTCTGTTGAAAATATGAATGGCGATTTTTAACGCCTCCATCCACAAACTCAGTGGCAATGTGGAATAGCTTATCATGCTTCGCGCTATATCCATTCGGGTACGGTTGCGTCTTTCACCTACTCTATTTTGCTGAGGTTCGCCCGGTGTAGAATGCTGGGCTACTATGCTATTTTCCTGTAAGAACCTTGCAAAAGGTCCAAGAACTTGTTCATATGGGGTATGCCGACAGTAGTACTCCCCTCGCAGTCGAATCGGACTATATTAATCTTTAAATCGTGTTAGTTTTTAACTTCAGTCTTAAATATCTTAAATTTATCCAAGACTTCATTTCTTTCTTTGATTGGATAAATATAGCCATATCGAGAGTAATCATCCGTGAATGTTATGAACGATTCATAACCATCCACACTTTTCACAGGAAAAGGACCACAAATATCTGTGTGAATAATTTGTAGAACTCCTGTGCTTCTTTTGGCATCCTTTTTAATTTTCTTTACATATTTTTCTTTAATGCATTCTCTGCATTGTTCTAAGTCTGAGAACTCTAGTGGAGGAAGATTATCATTCTTAACTAGTATTTCTATTCTCCCCCTCGAAATACGGCCTAAACGACAGTGCCATAATTTCGATGACGCATCTAGAGTTTTTTTTCATTTTCTGTTTACATTGGTAGATGAGGATTCATTTACTTTCTCACACGCAACGTTCTCATTATCGCATACAACATTCACATCATCACGTAGTGATAACAAATAAAGCTTATTTTGTAAGATGGCAAGACCAACACATTTTTTATTAGACGTTATTTTACACTTGTCATTTCCAAAATAACAATCATAACCATCATTGTCCAAATATAAAACATTAATCAAATTCCTCTGTAGAGAGGAAACATAAAGAACATCTCTAAGTAAAAGAGTGAAGCCATCAGCTAGCTCTAAGAAAAGATCGTCAACGGCTTTAACTTCAGCTTGGACTCTATTTGTAACTTTAATGCATCTTTCTCTTCTTTGCGTAGTCCTCGTCGAACAAAATTCTTGTAAAGAATTAGCAACATGAACAGTTGCTTCTGAGTCAATCCACCAAGTAGATTTCGAATATCGCACATACAGGGATTCATTTATAAAGGTAATAATGTTCTCACCTTTTTTTGCCATGATCATCTTTACGTAGGAAAGACAATCTTTCTTGTAGTGTCCCGTCTTCTTGCAGTGAAGACACTGGTCTTTGTCTACTGCAAATTTGTTCTATTGAGGCTGATGGACAGGGGCTTTTCTCTTGTTTTTTGAGAAGTGACTGTTGAAATTTTTTCTTTTGTTGTCCTTCACATAGTTCATAAAACCACCATGTGAAGCTTTAATTCTGTCCTCCTCTTACACACACACATAGCTATGCACTTTTCTAAGTCCCATGTCTCGGGTTGCATGTTGTAGTTGACAACAAATATGTCAAACTCTTTTGGCAAAGAAGCAAAAATCAGATGGATAATGAGCTCATCCTTGAGACCCAGATCCATTGGTTTGAGCTTGATGCCATATTGCTCATCCTTAGTATGTGCTCTTTTATGCCACCGTTACCACCAGAGTACCTTTCTGTCACAAGTTGTTTGATTACTTATGTAACATATTCATGTCTTTGAAGAGCCAGTAAACTGACTCTTTATTCTTTTAAAGTACTCTATGACAGTGTCACACTCTGAGATTGAGCTCACAATTACAGGCTCAATCGTGTTTTTATCACAGCCATATATTTTTATTGGCTGTGGTCCATTTCTTATGCTCAAAGTCATAAGACATCTTTAAGGGAGCATAGTCCCTCTGTCTAGTCTGCCAAGCAGAATCAGCCTCATTTTCTTTTCTCACTGGCGTCTCAGGCTCAGTGGGACGTGCTGTAGTGAGAACCCAGTCTACCTCAGCTAAGATAAACGGTATGTCTATCTTTTTCTTTCACACTCCATAGTTGTCTCCTCAGAGAGTAGAGATCTCTTTAATACAACTCATCAAGTTATATCCACCTGAAAAATAAATCAAATAAAGTGAGAACATAACAGTAAAATTATATGCCTTATTTCTAACGTTGGTCAAAAAATATGACATACAATTTTATCTTATACATTAAATCTACATCACCGTTGGGCTAAAATAGAAATAATACATAAAAATCATCAATTAAAAAAGAATTATAATACTGTCATTATCAACATTGGTCAGAAAATAACAATATCATAATTATCTGAAATTTATTACTATTTTTCAAAAATTAAATTCTCCCGTTGGTTCGAATTTAATAATGAAAATAATATCTTTAAGTACGCAGCGGAAAATAAAATTCTCTATTTTTCAGAAGCATTTACTTTATTTTTCTATTCTGTCAAAAATATTCTGTTGGTTCAATTTTTTGACAGATTTAATTAAGCAAAATTAGCCAAATTATCAATTAAAATGCTAATGAAAAAAAAAAGAAAAAGAAAAAAGGAAATTCTTTGACTTGGGCCAAAACTGGTTCGACCCACCTCAACAGTGCCGCGTGCGCCCAACACTGTGGGCGCGCCAGCCCACTCGCGCGGCGTGCGCACCAGCCCAGCGTTCGGCCCGGTCGCCCCTCTTTTTTTTGTTTTCTCTCCTTTTCCTTTCGGCCCACAGCGAGTTTCGGCCCGGCCCAGTGGCCTTTTTCTTTTCGCGTGAGACAACCTGGGCCCAGGCCGACATTTCTCAATCCCTCCTGGGCCGTATTTGGCCCGCTCGACCGCTGGACATCGCCGACCGTTGGATCAAGATCCAACGGTCGCGCGTGGATCTCAACAATATAAGAAACCGCCCGCGCCGTCGCTCGAAAACCCTAGCACTCATTTCACTCCCCCATCCGTCCCTTTCGCGTGAGAGAGAGAGCG
>BCLH01000333.1:108913-150025 GCA_001602315.1 Zoysia pacifica | reverse complement strand
CGCCCTTTGCTCGGCCGCGCCGAGTTCCATCCGGGTGGCAGCGAGGCTCGGTCGATGGCGAGGTCAAGGCTCACCTTGACCCGCCATCTTTTCTCCTCTTTTTCTAGAGTTAGGGTTAGGGTTAGGGTTACAGGGTTCTGTGGCTCTCGAGATCTACTCGTTAGATCTGGCTCTGATGCCATTGATTGCATCGAGGATCGCCTAGGAGTAGAGGGAGAGCCAAAGGGAAAAAGAGGAGGCGAAGGGGTACCGACCATCCATCGGGTTCGTGGATGAAGACGAAGCCCCGGCCATCGCTCGTTCGTTGGTGCGGTCCGCGCACGGGCGGCGACGGTCGGGGTAGAGTCGATGGTGGTGAACTCCGATCCAGCGGCGGTGAGTCTTCCCGTCGCTGGCAGCGCAACCCTATAGATCGGCTAGGGTTTGTAGGTGAGGATGTGGCGGCGCGGTGAATCTCATGTTCTGTGCCGCTCCGGCCCCACCTCTTTTTATATTGCGCTGTGCGACAGAGGGCCAGCAGCCAGAAATTGCGTTGGGTGCCCTCGATCAGGGCGCGAGGTCAAGGCCAATTGGCCGTTGGGCTAACTAACAGGAGATCAATCTTCTAACAGCTTTAGGGTCACATTCTAGCATCCCTAGGCAATGCTTCAAAGCTACAAAAGTTAGATTTCTCAGGAAATAATTTCACCGGCGAGATTTCTAGTTCTTTCGGTAAGCTTCCAAACATTTCTCTTCTAAACTTTGATAGTAACAGTCTTGAAGCAACGGATAGCCAAAGCTGGGAATTCTTTTCTGCGTTAACGGACTGCACTCAATTATATAAGCTCTCACTTGCCAGGAACCAGCTAGTTGGAGTTATTCCAGATTCTGTAGGAAACTTCTGCAGTAATCTTCAGTATCTACTTCTTGGTGGAAATAAGCTATCCGGGACTGTTCCTCCAAGCGTGGGAAACCTTCAATCCTTATTTGGACTAAAACTGGAGGATAACAATTTAAGTGGTACAATTGAAAACTGGATTGGAAAGCTTACACAGCTACAACTATTAGATCTTCAAATGAATAATTTCACCGGACTCATTCCATCATCCATCGGCGCTCTGATTCAACTGTCTGAACTTCGTCTGGCATGCAATGGATTTGAAGGTTCCATACCGCCAAGCTTGGGAAACCTTGAACTACTCGTGGTATTGGATCTTAGCAATAACAATCTCCAAGGAATATACCTCTAGAGATCAGTAAACTTGTATCTCTCGGATTCCTAAATATTTCTTCAAACATGCTTTCTTGGGAAATTCCTGACAACTGGGGAAATTTTATGAGGATGCAAATAATAGAAATGGACTGAAATTCACTAGATGGTTGCATCCCAGAATCTTTTGGCAGCCTGCTGAGCTTGCAAATGTTAAATCTTTCTCACAACAACTTGTCAGGAGTCATCCCAACAGTCCTAAGTGATCTGCAATTTAGCATGATCGATCTTTCGTACAATCATCTTGAAGGAGAAGTCCCAAGAAATGGGCTATTCGAAAATTCTACCGCTGTTTCTCTCAACGGCAACTGGGGGCTTTGCGGGGGAGCAATGGTTTTCCATTTTTGTTCATGCCCACATTCTTCTGACAAAACCAAAACATCTTACTATTTGATAAGAGTATTGATTACTATATTCAGCTTCATGTCACTTCTGTTACTGGCGTTCTACCTTATTTGCATTAGGAAGAAGAAATTAAGAAAATTAGCAGATTTACCACTGGATAGTATATTTGCGCATTTTCCAAAAGTCTCATATAAGGATCTAGTTCAAGCTACAAACAATTTCTCAAAGTCTCTGATTGGGAGCGGAAGTTGTGGTTCAGTATATAGAGGAAAGTTGAACGAATTTAAAATGGAAGTGGTTGTGAAGGTTTTCAACCTTGAGAGGGGAGGCGCAGAGAGAAGCTTCATGTCAGAATGTGAAGCACTAAGAAGCATTCAACATCGAAACCTTCTTTCTAATGGCAACTTGGACACATGGTTACATCATATCACAGGGGAAGGGGAATCTCCAAAATGTCTAGGCTTAAATCAAAGAATAAGCATAACCGTTAACATAGCGGATGCATTGGATTACTTGCACCATGACTGCAGAAGACGTACTGTCCATTGTGATTTAAAGCCCAGCAACATACTTCTCGACGGTCAAATGACAGCACTTTTGGCAGACTTCGGCATTGCAAGGTTTTATGCTGACTATTCTTCTACGCCGACAGGCTCAGTTACTTCAGTTAGCTTGAAAGGGTCTATCGGATATATTGCTCCAGGTATATTACTTATTCCAGTCATGATTATTGTTCTGTAGATCGGCCTTAAAATCTTAATTTAACGACTCTTTTTTCCCCTCTCTGTGTCCTATTTTAGAGTATGCACAAGGCAGGCATGTATCAACTGCGGGAATGTTTACAGTTTTGGGATATTGTTGCTGGAGATGACTACAGGGAAAAGGACAACTGATCCTATGTTTACTGACGGCCTTGATATAATCAATTTTGTGGAGAGAAGCTTTCCACATCAAATATCACAAGCCATTGATGCTGATATTTTAGAAGAGTGCCGGGACTTGAGAATGGAAGCAGAAAACATGGTCTACAAGTGCTTGGTGTCTTTGCTAGAATTTGCACTTCTCTGTACGCGGCCGTCAGCAACGGAAAGACCAAACATGAAACAAATAGCCAGAGGAATGCATGTAATCAAGACGTCATACCTTCGTGTGAATCTAACGAGGACTCAGAATGATGGAACAGGAACAAGTATACAAAACTAGTTGGCCGGGACGCACATTTGTGTGAGGCTAGAATAAACGAATCAAATACTCCCTCCATTCGACATCATTTGGAGAATGGAGGGAATATAATGCTATTTTTTATTTATGTTATTTTCAGTTGGTTGTAGTGTTAAAGGGCTAGCTAGATATATACCATTACAATTTTTCAAGTTTAGAAATATAACATCACTGTGTCACTTACAGATTAGATTCTGCAAGTGGATGACATGTGGTACATTATGACATATTTTAAATTCTGAAAAATTTGTTGTACTGTCGATGAAAGTAGGATGTATATAGTTTACAAACTTATATTTTGGTATTTTAGGTTACATTATATTTTGTTGCTTCATTGCAACCTGTTGGATGAATGAATATATGGAACTAATTTGTTGATCCCGTTCAAGGCTAGGATCAACCAATCACTAGCCTTTTGTATCTGTATCTTATGTTAATCAAAGTTGTAACAAGGCAACTCAAATGTTAGCTAAGTTAATTAGTCGATCAGTTTGATGGTGGAGTTTGGTGTAACGAGCCTCTGGAGATAACTTAGATCATAATTTGTAATAAACAATTATGTTAAATTTGAAAGCTGCCTTTTCTTAGTAAAAAATCACTACCTTTGTTATGGTGTCCTATCCGTGAGTGGTCTGCGAGGTGTATAATGTGCTGCACGAATAGTCTCAACATTACGTCATGACCAGGGTTTAACTTACCGTTCGAACCGTGGAAACCGCTCGGAAGCGGTTTGGCGAAAACCGTTAAAACCATTAGTTTTTTTTTCACATTTCAATTTTCAAATTTTAAGACGGTTTGGACGGTTCGAAAACGGTAAACCGCGCGGTTTGAGCGGTAAGCCGCTCGATTTTGCTGATAACCGGCGAGCGAAAACCGAGGCTAATTTCTTATTTTTCACTAATTTATCGGTTTTCAGATAAATCAAATAGTTTACCTCAAAAACCGCGCGGTTTTCAGCAAAAACCGCGCGGTTTTTGCGGTAAACTATTTGATTTATCTGAAAATCGATAAATTAGTGAAAAATAAGAAATTAGATGAAAAAGTACTGAAAAATTGGGCATGACCAATTCTAATTTTTTTTAATATCAACATTCACAACATACTTCACCCACAAATAAAAAACACTTATTCATTCATAACAAATTCAAAGTTCGAAACACAATAAAACCATATATACATGTTGTTCATCCACAATAAATCCATACATAGTTTTCGAAGTACATTTTACTTTTGAATTGTATTCCAATCAAAATATACATTGTCGCACTCTTCACTTGAGAGGAGTTGAATTCCTCTAGTAGCTAACAACTCTGCTTTGAATTCATTCCAAGATTGTTTCCTCCAAGCAGTAGTTGTCTCCCATTGTGAGTATAATATGTTATAAAACTCTGGATTTTACCACTGGTAGACCCATGTGGTGGGAGGTTGTGTGCTATAATCATCGTACGGATAATTGTAATACTCATTACCTTGGCTGTATGAGAAATCACTGTCTGGCGCGGAATAATACGTGCCGTAGTAATGCTGCCTCTCTCCCATCGATGTCTTTGGTGACTGTAGAGCACTATAGTCCTCATTCTGTGTAGCATGGGTATAGTCAGTCTTACCTGCAAAAGAAGTGAAGTGTAAGATAAATGAGTCAAAATTGATCGTATGATGCGAAAAAATTGTTACCTGTAAAATGATGAGTTGTGACCGGTGCCTGTGACTCAAAAACCATACTGCCTAGTGGGTCTCCAAATATAGTTCGAAAGCTGCTATCATTTGATTCCTGGTAGAGTGGGCTTCGTCTGGCGTCTCCAGAATCTGTGGAGTCGTCACTGTCTACATTCTTACATTTCCCTTTGCTTCTGAACCTCATCTTTTTATCACTTTTTTCTGTCTTGCACTTTGAACCTTTCTCTTGTCTATGTGAGTATCACCCACATTTTGATCTGTCTATTCAGATATTGTTACAGCATAAGACAAGCGTAGCAACTGTCTACCAGCGTCATCATCTGTAACAAGACGGCTGGGTACATGACTGTCAGTCTCGGTGCCCTCTTCATCAAGAACAGGGTCAGAATTGGATCTTCCATATTCCATCCATTCTCGAATAGGATTTGAAGAATCATACAACGACAGCTCCATAAGACGATCAAATGGATCGGCTTCTGAGGGCTTATATGTCCATAAAACATTACGTATACGGATTCAAAGGTTGTTAACATACACCAGCTTATGCAATTTCTCATGAGATAATCTGTTACGCACCTTCGTGTGGATCAATACAAATATACTCTAGTTGCTCTCACAACCACTGGATGATGCACACTGTGAGACTATCCGTAATGCAAGCTGCTGGAGATGAGGTGTGTCACCTCCAAACATGTTCCACCAAGCTGCAGGAGAAGTATTCTTATCAACTGCCATCTTGTTGGTCAACTCAGTGGCGAATGAACCTTGTTTTCTTCTAAAAATTTTCGCCTCCTGCAGGGCCTGTACACACAAGTCGGTTGATGCTATGCGTGTAAATGACTCTCGAATATCATTTATCATATTTCGACTCACCCCGTAAGAATAGTGACTTCTTGGGTTCAAAGATTCAGCTGCACATATAACAATAGTTAGATATTGTCGCAGTAGAAACAAAAAATACAATAATATTTTTTCGTAAGTACGTATTACCTGCATTCACAAAGGTATCATTGCAACTGTCCACCATCCTACGATTTATAATGGCCATGTACCTCTTCATCTCTGGCTCATCATTCCTATAAAAGGCTTCATACTCATTTTTACATAAATAATATCTGAGAAGTACTACACTCAAGGTAAGGCTCTTGTCTTGATCAGCAAACTGAAGAAACGCATACAAAAGTTGCATTGCATCTACCACATGTTTCATTGAATCTCACCATAACATGCTTGCTAGGCAGGAGTGAGCATGCCTTCTGTCCTCAGTATTGGCAAATCTACTATTTAAGAATATCTCAGAACCCATCCATGCCATGAATTTTTCTCTCCGACGAAGCATACTCTCAAAAAACATATAATTTGTACCAAAACATGTTGCATTCCATCTTATCCACCTACCACCAATAGCTTTGGTCATCATAAAGTGCAACTGATTATGATTATACAACCAACGAGAAATGTTGCGAGCCGACTGTATCATAGCTTTATGCTCTGAAAACTCACCAATAGCCTTTAGCATCAGGTTGATTGTATGTGCCACACATAGTTGCCAGACAATATGAGGATACTTAGTTATTAGCAACTTGCATGCCTTTTTATAATTTGAACCATTGTCTGTAATAAACTGCGCAATATGGTCTGTACATACATCAATGCATACCTTATTCATTTTTTGCACAAGAACGTTTTATTGTTCAAAATATCATAGGTACAAATAAAACAAATAATGCACAAGAATGTTTCATTGTTCAAATATCATAGGTACAAATAAAACAAATAGTGCCACAGAATAAACATATGTCTCGTACCTTGAATATGAAATCCGCAGATTAGCTGTGCCCAGTAACATCACATGAGTTGTGAAAAAATATTACACCATTATAGTAGTTCATAAAGTTTATCAAGCTCATTCCTGTAGAGCCGGTCCAAGAGTCACACATAATCGTGACACTGTACATCGGCCACGCCATCTTGAATTTATCGAACTCTTTCTTGATGTCTTGCTCGTTAGCATCAAGATACGTGCCATCTATTTCCCTCCCAGTTGGGCTAAGCACGCCCTCACTTACAAACATTATGGCACATGACATAAATATGATAACATATAACGAAACATGTAATGCAATAAAATAAAGGTCTCATACCCCATCTCTGTGTCTCCTTTATAGCACTAACAAAGTATAGACTATCGACTTTTCTACTAGAGATGACTTCTGTATAAATTTTTTTTGACCATGCGCGTCCAATGGCCGACTTTGCTAGCTTGCTCTTCGCAGTCTATGGACCTGTATCGATCCTAGTTTGAATCCGTTCATTATCTGACCTCTGTGATGCGGACCTCCTCATCATATCAAACAATCCAAACCCACCACCTTCCTGCGACAAACCAGAAGCACCTTGCGATGAACCAGCACCAGCACCACCACTCTCGAACTGACCACCATACACCATACGAACACTGACGCTGTCGAAATTTCTCCTACTCTCTAGATAACCTCATGGCAGCCTGCATCTCCTCATCGTTCTTCTCATTGACATTTCTCCGACCTGCAACCTGATGCTGTCTGAGGATCTGTTTAACTCGGTCCTTCCTCCACTCAGCGATTCTATCAAGCTCTTGACGAAAATAGTCCCGCACGTCCGTAGAAACATAAAGACACCCAAGTACGCTGCTTCCAAGATGTGTCAAATATTGCTTGAATCGTGTGGCATCACCCCTTTTCTTCACGGCCTTACAATATTTGCAACGGAACCCGGGATACACGTTGTCCCCGTTCTCTCAAACCAAATCGGCTTGATCTGACATCTTACAACCAACAATTTTTCAAAATGACTAACTATGTTCTAAATTTGCTAACAAATCGACCAATATTTGAAAAAAAACACAAACAACCATCTCACCTTCTCTACCACGGAAACCCACAAAATCGGACGGCTTTCCGCGCTAATCGAACGGCTTACCGTGCAAATCGCACGGTTTACCGGCGGCTAGCCGCTTCTAGAGCGCGGCTAACCGCTCCAACCGGGCGGCTTGCGGAGCGCCCAACATGCGCACAGCTAGCCGCTTCTCTGGCGTGGTTTCCTGCTTGTGGGCGGCGGACGGCATGGTGGGGCTTGCAGATGCGCCGTCGCAACGGGCGGACGGGGAAAGGGGAGAGGGGAGAATGGTTGTTGATCTGGTGTGTTGAAGATAAGGTTTGCTTATATTATTTTTCATCTAATTTTTCTCGAATTTTTTCGTCACCAAAATCAAAATATTTTTAAGAACTGATTCAACTAAAAAGTTGCATTTTATATCTAATTTTTTTTACATATTTTTATTTTGAAATACACCAAATTTTTAAAATTCAAAAAAACTTGAATTTGAAAACCGCTAAACCGTCCAAACCGAATCGAAGCGGTTTAGACGATTTTCGCAAAAACCGCGCGCGCCGTAAACTGCGGTTTTGCGAACCTTGGTCATGACGTACTTATTTGACAGATTATTCTGCTCGAGTCGGTTGTTGCATTCCGTCTCGGTTGTTTTCATGCCTTTCTCCGACCACCACTCCAGCCTGGACCGATTTCCCTTCCTGGGCCAAGTAGTTGGTTTCGGTCATGACCCTGGACTGCGAGGGTTCAGTGTTCACAGAGGCCGCATGAACAGGCTTTGGTGAACAGGCCTTGATAGATTGCCGTTAGAAAGCCCAGCAGCGCAGGTCTGGACTCTGGGCTGGGAATCATCAGTTCACGATTCAAGTACACCGTGCATCAAAACTGATTAATGTACACCTTTAGTGGCTACCGTCCGCCCAGGCTCGATTTTCTTAGGACAAGTTATTTTCTCAATGAGCCTTCATTCTCGCGCTCCTAAGGTACTGTTTGTTTTATCTTTTTGGACTAGCTTTTTAGCTGAAAAGCTGAAATAAACAAAGTTTTAAAACTCTGGTTTTTAGAACGTTAAAAAATTAGTTTTTAAAAATAAATTAAAAGCTGAAAAGCTCATTCAAAACTGTTTTTAGCTTTTGATGTACAGAAAAGTTAAGTATATTTTGCAAAAGTCAATAGCTACTACTATATCAACCAGCTTTTCAACTAGCTACCAGCTAGCTTTTTTAAAAGGTCAAAAGCTTCAGCTCAAATAAAAAGGCCTTAAGAAAGAAATGTATCAGTTCGTTTGAGGTTTGTGGTGAGTAGGATCGGTCAATCTCAGTCGGATGGAACGGAATTACCACAATGGATGGATAATCCACCGCGAAACAACGCTATCAAAATAAATAAGTTTTCATCATCGCCTAAGAAAGAAACGCAGTGGGTAACATGCGCTCAATTAGATTCCAGTGGTTGTGACGTTGCTTTCGAGCTCTGCCTGATGAAGCTGTCTATTGGATGCTGTCCGAGTTCTGAGCATCGACATAGTAAAATTTACATAATCGAAGAGAGTACTCGTGCGCTCTTTGTATTCGAATAACCTAGTCTATGAAAGAAACTCAAAGGTTAACCTGGTTTGAACTATCAAAAGATGTAATACACTACGTCCAGAGGTGAGAAAGAGATCAAATCGTATAAACTTAAAAACACGAGTACAATATGAAAGGGTCTTAGCTCGATCAAGAACTCTAACTCGCGCGTGTGGATATGGTTACAACAGGGTGGCTAACTTCACTTGACTCGACTTAACTTGCCCGCCTGTGTAATGCCCCACGGTACCTTTTTTATAAGGGTCGGACCGGAGGCACCAACTTAACGGTTACAAAACCTGCTAGCCCTCCGTCAGGTGGAGCTTTGGTCGTCGCTTGAGTTGGTCGCCTGATGCCCACTGACGTCGGTGTAGTTGGCCGATGGCCTTCGTACTTCTTCAATCGCGGAGGACAAATGACACTTTTTCATCTTGCTTTACTGATCATCTGGCTGCTTTACCAACTTCTAAAATACTTTACCTTTCGGCAAAGTTTCTTTACCTCCTACTATCAAGAATCTTTGCGATCATCAGTGGCTGGTTGTTAAGGCAGTGAGGGTTAGGCCAGAGCATTGGCTTCTAGCTGTTGGTGAGCTGAATCTTGTTGTCGTGTAGTTTCAGCCTTTCATCGGTCAGCCTTGGATGCTTGTGTGGATCCGACCCCTGGGGTCGAGACATTTTTGGCGGGATGTGATCCTTCATGGGCTATAGATGGACCGTGGGTCGTAGTTTACAGATACGTCTTCGTGTAGAGGCTGGGTCCGTAAGTACATGGGGTATACTATCCCAACAGTAGCCCTCGAGCCTTGCGCTGTTTGCAATCTTTGTTGAGGCGGCGTTAGGCTGATCCTTGCTGAAGTTTGAGTTCTGATCCTACGGAGACGCGCGAGCGCGCCCATAAGGCATAGCCCCGAAGCTCTCGAGTGATCCGAAGGGTCAGTCGTGAGCTAAGTCTACATCTTCAACATCATTCATCGATGGCTAATCCTACTGACGCTCACGAGCGCGCCTATAGCGAGTAGTCCCCGAGCCTCCGAGCAATTCGAAGGGTCAGTCATGGGCTAAGTCTTCGTCTTTGACCTCATTCGTGGATGGTCGATCTAACGGGCGCGTGCGAGCGTGCCCGTAGGGCATAGCCCCTGAGCCTCCGAGCGAGCCGAAGGGTCGGTCGTAGGTTAAGTCTTCGTCTTCGACCTCATTCGTTGATGGTCGATCCTACAAATGCGTGTGAGCGTACCTGTAGAGCGTTGCTCTCGAGCCCTCGAGCGATTCGAAGGGTCAGTCGTGGGCTTAATCTTTAATTGTTCTCGACCTCTGAGGTCGGTTTGAAGCTGATTTTTGTTATCGATTGAGTGTTGAGACAAATGTCTAGATTGGACCGGTCGGGCCGATCGCGTCTCATGATCAGCATCGCGTCTAAGTTAGATTGGGCGGTCCAGTCTTTTTTATGATCAGCACCCGAGCAAGTATCGGGCCAGTCGGTTTATCACCCGACCTCTAGTTTGTTCCGATCTATGAGATAGCTCACGGTATTAGCAACGAGCGTGAGTAATGGTTTTGTCGTTGGTCGCCCCGAGGCTAGAGGGGTCGGACCGGCGTCTTCGAGCAAAGCCTGATCATCGGGAGCCAGGTGACATATTCAAGCAGTCCTGCCTCCAAAGGAGTCGGGTCGTTCTTTCGAGTCTTGATGCGGTGGAATCCTTTGTAGGTCGACAATCGGGCTGTGGGCCATGATCTATAACTGAACCACCGTATTCACTCTGGGTCTGTAGGTATTCGAAGTATACAATTTCGACAATGCTAATACAACTGATATGTTTTCCTAGATATTTCAACGATCAAATAATATCCACCATATGCAACATCGTATGAAGCACGGCATTCTACAGACTGTTCTTGTCCACATCGAGTACTACATACAAATTGACTTGACCCGTCCGCTTTACCCGGTCTATGAAAACCTAGTACTGTACCCGTCCCCACACAAGCACGTTCTGGAAGCGCGATCATCGCAAAAACCAAATCTATTCTGGAGGCTAGAATCTTGCAACGATAAACCATTCAGCCAGCTGCGTTTTTGTCACCTTCGAAACCGGAAGGGACAGGTCGCACATCAACCCAAAATTTCTCTGTCCTGATCCAGCTGAAAAGTATTCTGCGGTTTGCGGCTAGTCACGACGCAGCTATCTTGTCCAGCTCAAACAGCGACTGCGGCCGGAGATTGTGAGGAAATCGAAGGTGAAAAGCGGTGGTAACTGACGAACTTGAGTACTTGACGGACTCAGGGTCTTCAACGGCGGTCAAGCTACGATGGATAAGAGCATTGTGTGGATGTAACGTCTCTGTAAAAGTGCTTTTAAGCGCCATGGGGCCTGCGCAAGTCGAGCATCCAGCTTAAACTTCAGACACCGAAGTGCCCCGTTCCCGGCCACCAAGCGGAAAAGGCTATCGCATGTTCGTGCTCGACCGAGCAGAGGTACGTAAATTCTTTCGGACCATTTTTACTATCAGGCTGGCCATATCCATATCTACTGTTGCAAGTGAAGTGTGAACATTTTACGAATTACTATGAAGTTACTTAAACTTTTGTGCTTCAAATTAAGAAAAAGTTCTATTTCAGTCCTTCAACTTTCACGGTTGTGCAATTTTGGTGCCTCTGTTACAAAATTGGGTATCCGCGGTCCTTCAGCTTTAAAAACCGTATCCGCGGTCTTTTAGCTTTAAAAACCGTTCGTTTTTGTTCTGGATTTGGGCCGGTTGTGGTTGACGTGGCATCCATGTGGTGGTTTTGTCCGACGTAGCAGTGTGACGTGGCGTTTTCGCAGACAGTCGATTTAGCTTGATTTTATTCTAAATTAGAAAATAAATATTTAACAATTTTAAAAAATTATTAAACTTTACAAAATTTAAATCAATTTACAGGGAACAAATTTTGTTTTAGGATTAAATTAAAATTCGAAACACATTTTATTTAAAAAAATTTGGAAATAGAAATAACTATAAAAATAATTTAAAACTCTAAAACCACTGGATACAGTTTATTTTTTCTAAATTCATATAATTCTAAGTATTTTTATTGTTTCACATACATTTTCTTTAGAAATTTAAAATTTCATATTTTGAACTTGAATTCAAATTCAAAATTTAAATAGAGAGCTGAGTCATGGTTTCGTTATAAATTTATTTTTTAAATTTTATAAAAATAAATCTGTTTCGAATTTAGAATGAGTCAAACAAAAGTTGTTTCTCATAATATTTTCGTTACTGTGC
This sequence comes from Zoysia pacifica, assembly GCA_001602315.1. Classification (NCBI taxonomy): domain Eukaryota; kingdom Viridiplantae; phylum Streptophyta; class Magnoliopsida; order Poales; family Poaceae; genus Zoysia; species Zoysia pacifica. The sequence goes on along the minus strand of BCLH01000333.1, from coordinate 137,825 downwards.
TTTTTTCCTTACTGTTGCACGAATGTTAAGCTAGCTCCACTCCTCCAGTAAGTGCCCGATTAATTTCACACCAACAGATATAGAACAAATTACAATCGAAAAAAAATCACAAGAAAATGCTCTGAGTGAGCCAGCTCGCGGCCGCGTCGTCGTCCAAGCCAGCCGACCGCGCTGTCGCCCCGAACTCCACACACCTCCCCTGCTCTGCGCCACCACTGACGCAGCTCGCAGCCACGCCATCATCATCATCATCAACAGCCCGGCCTGACCCAGACGCGGGCATGGCAAGGAACGAGGGACTCTCGTCGCCGGCCATGATGACCACCACGTGCTGCCCCCACCAATACCCGGCCGGCCACCCTTCTCGCCGCCGTCGCCGGCACGTCTCGCCCGGTTGTGGTCGGCGTCCTCCGCTTCTCCGGCCCCGGAGAGCTTCCAGTAGGAGCAGGCCAGCGCGAGCAGCGACAGCGCGATGAGCCCCAGCATCGCCGCCAGCCCGCCGAAGAGGTACGGCACCGGGGACTGCCACGGCGAGTGCTCCGTCGACGCCGGTGTTGTCGTCGCGGTCGTGCTCGGCGCCTGCAGGCCACATGGGTCTTCTGTTGCTTTATTAGTGTAATCGAGTGATACGAGGCTCGACGGGCTCTGTTGCCTGTGTTTCTGTTGTTTCAGAGGAGAGAGATAGCGAGCTGGATAGCGCGTGAGTGTTCGGCAGTATTCATACTCGCTTTTCTTGGTCGCCTATTTATAGAGTTTGAAACTTTCTAATCTATTCTCGAGGATCAACTTATGTTACTCGTCTTCAAATTCACTCGTCTTTAAATTCAAAACAGATTTATTTTTATAAAATTTGAAAAATAAATTTATAACAGAACAGTGACTCAGCTTTCTATTTAAATTTTAAATTTGAATTCAAGTTCAAAATATAAATTTTTTTAAAGGAAATATATGTGAAACAATGAAAATACTTGGAATTATATGAATTTAGAAAAAAATTAAATTTTATCCAGTGGTCTAGATTATTTTTTATAGTTATTTCTATTTCCAAAATTTTAAAATAAAATGTGTTTTGAATTTTAATTTGGTCCTAAAAACAAAATTTGTTCTCTTTAAAATAATTTAAATTTTAGCAAAGTTTTATAATTTTTTGAGGTTGTTAAGTATTTATTTTTTAATTTATAATAAAATTAGGCTAAATCGGTTGTGTACTTCAGCAAAAACACCACATCACACTGTCACATCGAACGAAACCGCCGCGTAGACACCACGTGAGTCAAAACCGCCGGTCAAATCCGCACAGAGACCAAAAAAAACCGTTTTTGAAGGACCGTAGCTGCCTGGTTTTATAATAGAAAGACCAAAACAGCACAACTATAAAGTTGAATATGAAGGACTGAAATAATACTTTTTTCTTAAATTAATACTATAGCAGTTAGCGGCCTTTCATTGACATGTCAAAATGCTTACGCTTGACATCTTAAAGCTGACGAGAGCGTTATTTACAAATAGGCCATGAAACTCAATGTGTTTTTACCGGGGTGGATGCTGCTATTGCTGCTGCTGTGTTTTGGAGTTGGTAATGTCCGTGGCTCAACATTCCCCGGTAACAGCACGGATCTGCTCTCTCTGCTCGAGTTCAAGGCCGTCATCAACGATACAGCGGAAGCCTTGAGTAACTGGAACACGAGCACCTATATCTGTCAGTGGAAGGGGGTCAGTTGCAACCCAAAAAACCATGGGCGAGTAACGGCACTCAACCTTGCAGGCCTGGGCTTGTCGGGCCAGATCGCGGCATCTGTTGGAAACCTAACCTTCCTTCATACCCTTAACCTGTCCAATAACATATTCTCTGGCATGATACCTCCTTTTAACAATCTCCATAAGCTTCAAGTTCTTGATCTGAGCAGGAACTCATTGGAAGGGAATATTCCAGACACACTTACAAATTGTTCGAGCCTAAGGAAATTATGGCTCTCTCATAACTTCCTTGTTGGTTCCATCCCTCCAAAAATAGGTCACTTTTCCAATGTCTTCAATTTGGACCTTTCCGTGAATAATCTTACAGGGATCATTCCGCCATCAATCCGAAACATCACCCACTTAAATGTACTCAATCTTGACAACAATCTTCTCAGCGGAAGCATACCAGATGAGCTTGGTGAACTGCCAAATATATCTGCATTGGAACTAAGCGGAAATGCACTATCAGGTAGAATCCCAACTGCCCTCTTTAATCTATCATCTCTTCGGCTTTTAGACTTGGGTATGAATACACTAAATCATATACTGCCACCTACAATTGGTGATAAGCACCTGAACCTCGTGTACCTCATCTTAAATGGAAACATGATTGGAGGTCGAATACCATCTTGGATTGGCAATGCTTCAGGCCTACAAAGTGTATATCTAGCATATAATAATTTCTCTGGCCCAATTCCTACATCTTTGGGGAAGCTTTCCCAGCTTTCTATTTTGAACCTCGAGAACAACAGTCTTGAAGCATGGGACAGCCAAACCTGGGAATTCTTAACAGCATTGAGAAACTGCACCTCTCTAAATAAATTGTCACTGGCCCACAATAATCTACAAGGAGTAATACCAGATTCAATAGGTAAGCTATCCCTAAATCTTCAAACTCTACATATGGGTTGGAACAATTTATCTGGATTAGTTCCACCGGAAATTGGCCAACTACGTGAATTATACAGTCTAACACTAAACAACAATAATTTTAATGGTTCAATTGAGGAATGGTTTGGAAACCTAGAAAATCTAAATGTATTGCATCTTCAGGAGAACAATTTCACTGGGAGAATTCCATCCTCTTTTGGCAACCTTAAGCAGCTTCAGTCACTCTATCTATCCAAAAATAAACTAGAGGGTTACATACCATCCAATTTTAGTAACCTTCAAAATCTTGTCGAACTGAATCTTAGCTATAATAATCTCCAAGGGAGAATACCCACAGAACTCCTTACTTTAGCCAAAATGAAGATATGTGCGTTGTCTTATAACAAATTGGAAGGTCCAATACCTCTTGATCTTAGCAAACTTCAGCAGCTCACGAAACTTCATCTTTCATCAAATACGCTAACTGGGGAGATACCTGATAGTATTGGCCAATGTCAAGCCTTGCAGCAAGTCGAAATGGACCATAACTTCCTCACAGGAAAAATTCCAAGTTCCTTTAGCAACATAGTGGGCTTGAACATTCTCAATCTTTCCCATAACAGTTTGTCAGGAACCATTCCACCAAATCTAAGCAATCTACGATACCTCACTAACCTAGACATCTCATTTAATCACCTCAATGGAGAGGTTCCTGTATGTGGGGTATTTGCAAACGCCACTGCCATTTCGCTTCAAGGCAACACTGGATTTTGTGGAGGACCAATGAGTCTCCATTTGCCCTCGTGTGGCCCAACTATTTCTAAGCGAGTAGAAATACAATACTATTTGATTAGAGTTTTGATCCCATTTTTCGGCTTCATGTCACTCCTTCTGTTGGTATACTTTTTGCTTGTTGAGAGGAAGAGCAGAAGAGAATATTTGCCATTCACTTCTTACGAGAAGAAATTTTACAAAGTTACTTATAATGATCTTGCCGAAGCAACAAGAAACTTCTCGGAATCTAACCTTGTTGGAAGAGGAAGTTACGGTTCTGTTTACAGAGGAAAGTTAAAGGAACTTGGAACAGAAGTGGCTGTGAAAGTATTTAACCTTGAGATGCCAGGTGCGGAAAGAAGCTTCTTGTCAGAATGTGAGGCATTGAGAAACATTCAACATCGGAATCTTCTTCCCATCGTAACTGCATGTTCAACGGTTGACAATGCAGGCAATGTTTTTAAAGCTCTTCTTTATGAGTTCATGCCTAATGGAAGCCTAGACACATGGTTACACCCTAAAGAGGATGGGAAAGCTACGAAGTTTCTAGGGTTATCTGAAAAAATAAAAATAGTTGTTAACATATCTGACGTATTGGACTATTTACACCATGACTGCGGAAGGCCAACTGTCCACTGTGATTTGAAGCCCAGCAATATTCTTCTGGATGATGATATGAATGCTCTTTTGGGAGATTTTGGCATCGCAAGGTTTTATGCCGATTCTCACTCAACATTGGTAGGTTCAACTAGTTCCATCGGTGTGAAGGGGACCATTGGATACGTTCCTCCAGGTATTCTTTTATGCCTTTCCCTTTAAAGTACCTTTGTCTGAAATTTTGTAAGACAAAAATATTAACTAAAAAGGATAATACTCAATTTCATCCCTGAACTATTATCAAAATCTCAATTTCGTTCCACAACTTTTAAAAGGTCTAATTTAATCCTGAACTTCAATTAGAGGCTCAGTTTCATCTCTGGTTTGATTTGGCTGCACATATGGCATGCCACATCAACATGTTCCATGCCGCATTAGCTTTAATTTTAGATTATGAATTTTAACTTAATTTTTTTCTCAAACAGTAAGTCTATTTTCATATTCGTCCGAACCATCGTGTTTCTTAGAATTAATGCAACAAAAAAAATCCTATGTGGTTATATTTTTACTTTTTTATATTTATATTCAAATTTGATAATTTGCAAATATTTTATATTTTTGATATTTTTATATACCACTTCATATTTTAACAAACTGACTCTTAACGCAATCTAAATGTAGGAAATGCCATTTTATTAATTCCATTGAAGAATTCATATTTTTGAGATTTTCAAATTTTAAAATTACCAAAATATATTCATGTCTAATTCTTAACAAAATCCATACATTTAAAAAATATCCTTATTGATCTTTTGCATTAATTTAAAAAACACGGTGGTTTAAATAGATATAAAAATAGAGTTATAATTTGAGAGAAAAATTCATTTGAAATTCAAAATTTAAAATTGAAACTAACGTGGCATGCCACGTTAGTAGCCACGTTGGATCAAGGATGAAAATGAGCCTTTAACTAAAGTTTACGAACTAAATTGGATCTTTGAAAAGTTGAGGGATGAAATTGAGCTTTTAGCAACACTTTAAAGATGAAATTGAGTATTATCCCAAGTAAAAAACTTATGCTTATATCCTTCCTCAGAGTATGCTGGCGGTGCCCGTCATGCCTCGACCTCTGGAGATGTTTACAGTTTTGGGATACTTGTATTGGAGATGATGACAGGAAAAAGACCAACAGATCCAATCTTCAAAGATGGGATCGACATCGTCAACTTTGTCGCCAGTAAATTTCCACACCAAATATTTGACGTTATTGATGCTAGTCTCATGGAAGAGCACGAGGCATATTCACAAGGACGGACGACGGAATCAGAAGACGCATTCTACAAGTGCTTGGTGTCCCTAGTACAAATAGCACTTTCGTGTGCGCACCGGTTACCAAATAAAAGAATGAACATGAAAGAAATAGCCAGCAAATTGCATTCAGTGCAGGCGTCGTACGACGGAAGAAAAATCTAAGTATACCTCACCAGTGACACTTTAGTATACATTGAATATACTCTGTCGAATCTGTTGCTACTCTTTGCCAGTTCCAACAAGCGTGCGATGCAACTCGGAATGACGTTGCACTTGTTTGAAAGAACAGAGTGGTAATGTAACTCTCATGTACTTCATTATATCAAAGATTGTGTATTTATTATAGCCCAAAAAATTAGCATATACTTCTACATTCCTAAATTGTTATCGCCGTTTGCTTTTAACACTAATTTTGATTATTCATCTTATTAAATATTTGAAGAATATCATACAGTTTCTTATTGTAACACCCGTAATTTCAAATCAAATAATAAAAAATCACTCCTGGAAAATTTTGCGATAAGTTTATTTCTGTTTTTACAAAATGCCAAAATTTATGTAATTAAATAGAGCGAATAATTAGAATTGGAAATTTCAAAATTTGTAAAATTAGAATTTGTCAAGTGTTTGATTTTGTTTTATTTGGAGTTTTTCTTGTTTTATTTGATTTTCTCTATTTTGATCGAATTTGTTTGAATCTATTTTAATTTCTTTATCAACTTTTCTAAATTCTTATCGTGGGCCACGCCTCTCCTTTCTTTTCCACCGAGCAGCCCAGCCCAGCTTACCTCGCCAGAGGTTCATGCCGAACTATACCACCTTCAGGTACTGGTGACACCTCCCATAGGTACCGTGACCGTGGCTTCAGCTACACTGAAGTCCGTGACTGCACTGAGATCTGCATTGATGCCCTTGAGGCATTGGAAGAGAGATTGCAGCTAGATGTCGTTCCGGACCTTCTGGTGTCCCAGAGATTACCATTCTGGACATCTTAGAGAAGTGTACCAGTCTTGACTTCATCGAGGATGGATCCGAGCTCCACCAGATGATGCTAGCATCTTTGGAGACCCTGAGCATAGCTCCCCTAGATCGTGAGTAGCTTTGGAGAAGTTTCAATAGTGTTTGCAGTAGCAGTATCTTACAGTGTATCCCCTAAGTTGTATCGAGTAGTTTGTAGTAGTGACCTCCATCCAGTCCTGTATCGAGTAGTGTGATCATCGTTATGTAATGTAAGACTTGATTGTGTAACTTCACCTGTTTTATGGGATCTTTGTTTGAATGAATTGTGTGCTCCTAATCGATCTTATAAGATTACATCAGAACAGTAAATTAATATTGTAAGCCCCCTTGGACCGTCTCTCACTGCCATGTGCTTACCGCCATCAACCGCAAGTCGAAGCTCTAACGAAGACAACGTTTCTGAAGCCACAGACACGAAGACAACCGTAAAACCTCAAGCAAAGATGAAACCTTAAGAGCTCAGAAGAATGTTTCAGCAAAGAAGCAATAAGAGCCCTGAAGCCAAGCAGCCAGCCAGATGTACCCATGGTATGCTCCTTGCTCGTCATACACCGAATTGGAAAATAAGGTCAGATTAAATTGGAAAAGCATACAGCATGAAGAAAATTGAGTCTCACGCAGAAGGATCCCATTGTCACTCAATCCTGTCAGGACAACAGTCTGAAGTGACGGAAATGCACAGCTCACATCAGAACGACAAGAATATGGTGAACCACTTTAAGTGGGGTAGAGCCATAACAAGAAAGTGACGATCGGAACTCAGAGCTATGTTTTAAGGAGTAGTCATGAACCGAACTCAGAACAGAGTAGGCGTACCGTATGGACCATCATCCTCTGACAGTATGTAATCTTGGAAGAGAATAGTGCAAGCCTTGGTCAAGAAACCTTTGATCCCTGTCAGTGTGAATCAGCATGAAACACACCACAACTTCATTGCGATTTAGTTGGCTGAAAGTTAGTGTCGGTGTTTTGTATCACCAGCATAGTAAAATTCATGAATTGTCTTGTTGATGTGACCTAGTCTACGGAAGACTCAAAGAGTTAGTCTAGTTCAGGCTGCCACGAGATGTAATGAGAGAGTGGACTGTATCAGCTTGAGAAATGATTACAGTGGTGGTAGAGTTCTTGCTTGATCAAGAACCTTAGGGTGTGTGTGAACTTGCGAATAAGATCGATCCTACTCTAGAGGTCCTGGCACGACCTTATATAGGGGTCGGGCCAGAGTTACAAGGCTTGGTGCATACAAAACCTAGCCGCCCTTGATGGTTTGGACCGCGAGCATCTAGGGTTGGTGCGCCTGACAGCCTCTAAGCGCCAGGTCATCTTGTCGTCATTCTCGTCTCCGTCCTTTGTCCACCGTGGGTTGAGCAAAGCTAGCTTTCCCTCTGCCATCCAGCAGATAGTGTCAGTTGAATAGTATCAAGAATATCTGCTCCTATCGGGTGCTGGTCATTCAAAGGCGATGCCCGACCCAGAGGTCAGATGGGTAAGGCGGCTCCGACCTTCAAATGGTCAGATCATGACCAAGTGGCCCCAACCCTCGAATGGTCTGGTTGTGTCTTTGGGTACCTCTGACCTTCAGATGGTTGGGTCACGTCTTCAGGACTTTGCGGAATTGGATCGGCAGTGGATTCTAGTAACCATTCACAGCATGATGGGCCGTCTTTTGTAGCTGGGCTTTTTGATTGGGCCGTCTTTTGTAGCTGGGCTTTTTGATTGGGCTGAGACCGTATGTATCTCTGGTATATGTTCCTGACAGTTACCATTCCCCAAGTAACCCCAGATCATATATATGTGGACATGAGTGAATTATCGCTCAACATTTGGGGGAAGAATGGTGTCATGCCCAACACAGCACACACACACCCAACATTTTACTTCAACTATTTCACATATTAGTCCTTTACATTTTTCCTATTTACATCAATACTTCCCCTCAAGATGGGTCAAAAAATATTCATCATGCCCATCTTGTTACATGCGAACTCATTCTCATTAGGACCTAGACCTTTTGTGAAACAATCAGCTAATTGATTGCGAGACTTGACATACTCTAATTTCAAAACCCCACTATCCATCTTCTCTTGATAAAGAACCTATCAATCTCCACATGCTTCATTCGATCAAATTGGACTGGATTATTTGCAATGTTAATTGCAGCCACATTGTCACAGTGAAGCAACATAGCCTCTCAACAAATGAAACTCCTTCAGTAGACCTTTTAGCCACATCATTTCAAATAGGCCCAATACCATCGCTCAACACTCAGGCCCGCAGTAGACCGAGACACCACAGCTTGCTGCTTGCTTCGCCATGAAACAAGATTACCTCCCACGAAACACAATACCCAAATCTGAATCTCCGATTATCCCTACAACTTGCCCAATCAGCATCACAATAACCCTTTAAATCTAGGTGTTGGTTCTTTCTAAACCACAACCCCTTTCCAGGAGTTCCTTTAAAATATCTCAGAATTTGGTGAACCACGTCCATGTGCCCTATCCTAGGATCATGCATATATCTACTTACTACACTCACTGCATAAGACATGTTAGGTCTTGTATGGTATAGATATATCAACTGACCCACCAGCCTTTGATATGTCTCTCGATCAACCGGATCCCCTGACTGAGCACATGTTTGGTGATTTTTGTCGATAGGTGAACTAAATGGGCGACACCCAAGCATCCCTTTCTCTGCCAGTAGATCAAGCACATACTTCCTCTTAGATAGAACAATGCCCTTTGATGATCTAGCAATCTCAATTCGAAGGAAGTATCGAAGAGGCCCTAGATCCTCTACCTCAAAGGCTTTCCCAAACTTACTCTTCAAGGACTTAATTTCCTCCACATCATCTCTAGTGATCACGATGTCATCAACACAAGCAGCCAATATGGAGATATAGGACCCTCGATGTCTGTTAAGGACTGTATGATCTCCATTGCATTGAGAATAACTCATATCACAAACTACCCTTTTGAATCTGTCAAACCATGCATGTGGTGACTTCTTAATCCTGCACACCTTCCCTACGTTTGACTATTTGTAAATCCAGGTGGACTTTCCATATAGACCTCCTCTTGTAAGTCACCATGAAGAAACGCAATCTTCACATCCAATTGGTGAGGGGGCCAACCAAAATTCACTCTACAAGACATCAATGTCCTCACAGTGCTCATTTTTGCAACAGGTGCAAAGGTTTCATCATAGTCAATTCCATATGTCTGACTATATACTTGAGCAACTAATCTTGCTTTGTATTTGTCCACTTTTCCTTTAGGGTCTGTTTCACTGTGAAGACTCACTTACAACCCACCGCCTTCTTTCCTTCTGGAAGGTGAACAAGCGCCCATATCTTGTTCTTTTCAAGAGCACATAACTCTTCTTTCATTGCATCTTTCCACTTTGCATCTTGGTTAACATGCCGCCAGTCCTTTGAAATAGACACTATATGTAGTGATGCAATAAATGTTCTATATGCAGGTGACATACGGGAATATGAGATGACGTTAGCAATATCATGATTTGTACTAAGGTGCTCAAAGCCAATATGAAGAGGAGTACCAGCATTAACTCTATGGTCTCTACGATGTGCAAGAGGAAGGTCTACATGTTCAAGGGTAGAAGGATCGTTACTACTTGTCTCAATCGAAGTCAAGAAGCTTGATGGAGAGATGGCCAACGAGAGGTTTGGGACTGGAGAAACATGCGGTTGTGGTTGTGGTTGCTTGACTTGCTCCCTCTGACTCTTAAAGTGTCTTCTTTCATACACAATTAGTTGTTTTTCCATAGTCATCCTCTCTTCCTTGTCTTGTTGCTCTTCTGTGCATTTTCATGGGATTGACCCAATAACTACCACCTCATTATCATCCTCACAACTTTGTGGAGCACTATTGCTTTTACCTTCATCATCTCCACAACTTTCACCATGAGTCACCCTCTCTTGTGTCACCTCCTCATATATAGGTGGTGCATCACCTCCTCATATATAGGTGGTGCAGTTCCACTAACAATCACCTCTTGAGTTGCATCACCACTATACACACAATCACTCTCCCCCTCTATACTATCACTACTATCACTCAATGACTCTCATTGATAGAAGAGAATTCTTCAAGAAATTGATCATGATCATCTTTCTTTGTATAATATGGTTTGAACTCACAAAATATCACATCCATACTTACAAACAATCATCTTCCAATTGGATCCCAACATTTGTATCCCTTTTTTATGGAAGAATAACCAACAAATATACACTTGACAGGTTGAGGGTCCAATTTTCCTACAGAAGGCCAGTGATATCTCACAAAACAGTCACATCCAAACACCCTAGGTGGAACTTAAAACTCTCGCTGTTCAAATAAAAGCTCTGCAGGTGATTTCATACCAAGTATTCTAGACGGCACGCGGTTAATGAGATATGCAGTCGTCATTACCGCTTCACTTCACAAATACTTGGGCACATTCATCTGAAACATAAGATACCTTACCACCTCTAATAAATGCTAGTTTTTCTCTCAACTACGCCATTTTGTGGTGGAGTACCACTTGGTTTGATGAATAATCCCTTGATCTGAAATATATGATGCAAATCCATTGTTCACATACTCTGTCCTATTATTAGTGTGGATGGTCCAAAACTTTTGTATTAAACTGATTACTAACTAACTTGTGAAAGTTTTGAAAGCATCAAAGCACCTCATTCGTATGCTTGAGCATATAAATCTAGGTCATACAGGTATAGCAATCTATAAAGGTGACAAACCACTTGAAACCACTCACTGATGTAACTGAACAGAACCCTCGAACATCAAAGTGTATTAGCATAAAAGGTTTACAACTACGAAGAGCGATACTGGCATAAGTGGATCTTGTATGCTTGCCAAGTTCACATGCATCACATACAAGTCTACTTTTGTCCACCCCCTTAAAGACATCAAGGTACAACCTACTCAAGCTTTCAAAAGGTATATGTCCTAACCAACAATGGAGCAGCATCACTTCCCTCTCATCTTCTTCAACAGTTGCTGCCAATGCTGACTCCTCATTGTTGATGAACCGCAGTCCATTACGCCTGACTCCAGTCCTAATCCTCCTCCCAGTCCCCTTCTCCTGAAAGACACAAAAGTGTTCATCAAATATTACTATGCACTTGAACTGATCAATGATTGAGCTAATAGAGAGAAGATTAACTGGAAATGATGGGACACGCAAGACCGATGATAGGCTAAGAGATGGTGTACACTCTATGGATTAGCACCATGAATAAGTTGTGAGGTGCCATCGGCAATTTGAACAGATTCTGAATAGATTAGATGGAGAATAAGTTTTGAAAGAACTAGACATGTTTGTAACAAGTTTAGATGCTCTTGAATTTATGACCCAATATGTATGATGTCTATATGAGGATGCACGTGACTGTGCCTGAGTACCTTCACTCATGTGGGTGTAGTTGGTAAAGTTACCGAAGTGGCCGGCAGTTGTTGCTGTCATTAAATAACTAGTGGAGTTCTCAGGAGCTTTGCCATTCTGCCATTGCTCCCATTGCTTGACTTGTTCTCCTGTCAGAGTAATAGATGGAGCTTCCTCAGTAGTAGCCACATTGGCCTGAGGACCACTACGTCCTCGACCTCGACCTCCTCTAAGGCCACGACGACCTCCTCCATAACCCCGGGTACCCCCACGACCTCCACGTGTTCCACTCCGACCACTGTTACCTCTTGGATGAGGACAATTATAGCTCAAGTGCCCTTTCTCTCTACAGTTGTAGCACTCTCTTTCATCAACTGATGTGTAGGCTGACTTCATAGAATTGTTAGCTCGCACTAATGGCAGCCTACTTTCTTCATTGGCGATGGCTGAAATGGCTTCATCCATGGTGGGAAGGCTCTTCTGGTGACAAAAGGCAGCCCTCCTACTTTCAAACTCAGGGTCAAGATTATTGGGTCACCCTTTTATCTTCCATCCACTTCTGAACAATCTCAGTATCTTTGTCAGTCTGCATGTGGAGTGGAGCATAGTGATCCAACTATCCCCATAAGTACTGAAGCTCACTCGCATACTGCTCAATCGACCTTCCCGCCTATTTCACTACATCTGCTTTATTTTGATTCTCCATCATCATCATCACATTTTCTCTCTTAGAATACATGTTACTCAAGGTCTTCCAAATCATTGCAGCAGTACGCATTGCTTCCACCATCTTATTAACCAATGGAGTCATGGACGCCAACAGCCATGCTACAATGATAGAGTTTGTTGCATGCCACACCCTCCATTCTGTGCTAAGCTTGTCCGCAGGCTCAACACATTCCTCCTTCAAATAATTCTCCACTCCCTTTCCACCTAAGAGCACTCATACTCATCTAAACCAACTCAAGTAATTTTTCCTGCCCTCTAGTTTCACATCATTTGGGACAAGCTCCAATTTCAGCTCAGAAGACCCTGCACTTGCTTTGGGACCAATCAACCCCATTTCGCAAAAGCTCCTGAATCATACACTTCATTTCACTTTTCATCTCACTACTTGTGATTAGTGAGTCATTTCCACTTGCACTAGCATTATCCGTAGGTGTTGTCATTGTTATCCAAACAATAGCAACAAATCACAGCACTGGACCAGGCTTCTTTCCCCCAGCTAGCAAATACACAGCAGAATAGAGATACAACACCTTTCATTTTTTCAGTGAAATAGCCTCACTCTTCTCTTCTCTTCTCCAATCTGCAGCAGCAGCTCTGGAATGTACGAAGTGCAAATACTAGCCCTCAGCCAATGGAGCAAACAGGCAGCAGCAGGCTGCAGGCAGCAGCAGCGTGTCCTCGCGCACGGAGACCAGCAGCAGCTCGGCCTCGTAAGGCCCCTGCACATCGACGAAGTGCTCCCATGTGCCGGTGCCGCATCGAAGAAGCTCTCAGTGTAGAGGGAACACACTTGTTAGCGTGAATCCAGCCATGCCCCAAGATCAACCTATAACCCACTCGCACATTGGCGACGAAGAAAGCGGTAGCCATAGTCTTTCTCCCAACGGTGAGCTCCATAGAAGCGACCCCTTTAGCCTCGATAGAATCTCCACCTCCCGCATCGTTCAGAGTCATGTTGGTCGAATGAGTTTGTCATTGGCCTTGCCTAGCTTCTTAAAAGAGTATGGCATTAGGTTAACAATAGCACCTCCATCCACTAGCACGCGGAAAATCAGTGCACCATTGATATGACCTTTCACATAGAGAGGTTTCATATGGTTATCCGATTCTTTGAGCTTCTCGAAAATAACAGTTTTTGGCCCAAAATTGAATTGTGCCATAACTTCTTCTACAAGAGGATAATTAGAAATAGATAAGCAAATAGTGTTGTCGTCGTTTCGCTCACTGGCACAGTAGAATTTACGTATACGGAGAGAGATTCGTGCGCTTCTTCTTGTCGATGTGGCCTAGTCTACGAAAGATCAAACATTTACCTGGTTCAGGCCAGCGCGGAGTTGTAATACTCTACATACAGGGGAGAGTGGGTTGTATAAGCTGGAAAGGGGATGACAATGATGTTAGGGTTCTTAAGCGAGCTAGAACTCTAGGGTCTCGTGTGTTGTCTGTCGTGTGTATTCTGTGTTGCATGTTCTCTGTGTTGATCTATCGTCTAAGGCCCCCAATGCGCCCTTATATAGGGGTCAGGTCGAGGTTACATGGCTTGAAGTCTACGAAATCAAGCGGCCTCCTGTCGGGTGGGGCCGTGAGCATCGCAGGGTTTATTCTCTGACGGCTTCTGGGCACCAGATCATCCTATCGGTGTCCGTGTTCATCCTTTGTCCAGCACGAGAGGGACAAAAGTAACTTTTCGATACACAGCGCCAGCCGCACAGTGTTAGAAATCTCTGGCTATCAGGAGTTGGTTGCGAGGTGGTGCCCGAGGGACGGACGTGTAAGGCCGTTCCCCGACCCTCGGATGGTCAAGTTTCATCGTGGTGCGGCCTCAACCCTCGGATGGTTAGGCCAGGTCCGGTCGAGCTAGCCCTTTGGGGTTCGGCATAGTGAAGTCATTCGTGGGCCATGGTTAAGCTCATGGACCGTAACTCGTAGCTGGGCCTTTGTATTAAGCTAGGACCGTAGGTATCCAAGATAGATGACCCCGACAAGTGTAAATGTCCATACCATCCTGAGGCGTTGTAGGCTTATAATTCAGTACATCATCATCATCAAACTCGGAAATGTCCACATCACCTGTAGAAGAAAGAGCAGCAGAATCTTCTATCTGCATAGAACCTGTAGGAACTGGAACTTTCGATTTTGAAATCGAAACTTCTGGTTTTGGCAGAACCAAAATTCTTGGTTTTGAAGCCAAAGTCTTCGGTTCCTCTGGAGACTCGATCTTCTCCTTAGCTTTCTGTTGCTACCTTGAGGCATCATCGGCTTCACCTCATTAAAAACATCCTCCCTCCTTTTTTCTAAACCCCGCTCTTTCATTTTGCGGAGGCGTAGCCTTTGTAGCTTTATCTTTTAAGTGCGGGTCAAGCCGGTGGGACACCACCTTGGCTGTGTATACCTGGTAGCCTCTCTAACACTACCCTCCTCATGAGCAGGGAGCATTGGCGGATCTTGAACAATATGGACCGGATCACTAATCATAATCGATCCATTAAAAGTTCCACCAATCCTAACATCGGTGGTGCCAATCTTAATGACATCTCCAGAAATGAATCCCTGATCCCTAGAGACCCTAGGAGCATATTTGTCACCCACTTTTTCATTTTTGGTTCGCCATTCTTTTTTAAGAGGGGAATTGGTCCTTTGTGAAAAAACAAGAACTTCCGATTTGCCAAACCAGAAGTTTCAGTTTTGCTGAGGAGCAAAACTAGTACCATTCCTACTGTGATTGACCAACCGATTTCCCAATCGGTCGTGAACAGAGCCATAGAGCTTTTGAAATACACTCATCTTTGGTGCATTCCATCCTGGATGAAAAGGTGGAGGTGGCGTTTGTGGCATGTGCATCCACGGTCCCATATAAGGATTCCACATCAGGAACGACGGAAATGGCATAGGAGGGCACCCCGAACACATGAGGCGGAGGAGGAGGCTCATGAGCGTTCACTATTTGCCTCACATCCCTCCTCGGTGGGCTACTATCCCCCTTTTGTGGTGATCTTGGCCGCTTTGTTGACCGATTGTTTAAATCGGTCTTTTGATTTTTGTATTTGGCCATGAGACGGTCAAAGGTGCTCTTAGGCCCATTTTCCTGTCCACAATCCTGCCTTGGTTTAGCTTCCATTTGCCCACTTCAAGATTATTCAGTTTAATCATCTTGGGCTTCTGCACAAAACCGGAAGTTTCGATTTTCCTAAACAGCAGGAACAACCATTTCTTTGGCTTTTGGTGGTTGTCCCCCAGATGCAGAGCATTTAATGGTTATTTGATAGACTCTTTGCCATCGGGAGACTTCTCCAATGCCACTTTCCTCAAAATAATTTTCTCCCCCATCGGGAGAGTTTCATCACCCACAATCACGTTCGTCCCTTGAGTTGTATCGGCTTGATCTAGCTGAATCAACACTTTGGTGTTTATGTCCAGGGTATTGACAAGGAAAGGGTGTTTATCCATTTGCATCTCTATAAGACTTAATCGTTCCTCATTTAGGGCCGACTGGACCTGCCGACGAAAAACATTGCAGTCATTAGTAACATGAGAATAAGAATTGTCCCATTTACCATATGCCCTACATTTTAATTCATCCGCCGGAGGCAAGGCATATGTAATCTTAATATATCCACCTTTGTGCAACTCATCGAATATTTTATTACATTTGACCACATCAAAGGTGTATTTCACATTGTCTTTTCGATTATTATGAACCTGCTTGAGCGAATCACAAGCAAATGATTTGGCCTTTGCCGACCAAACAAATTCGGTAGCAAAAATATCATTTGATTCATCATCGATGCTATCCGAATCATACTCAATGACATGCATGTTGTATCGTGTTTTGTGGTCATGCTTTAGCTCTTTGCTTCAGCTTTCTTGCGTCGAAGCTCTTTGTTGGAGTTGGGTGAGAATAAGGAAATCATGCCCCTTCAACTTTTCTCTAAGATGAGACCGCAAACCACTAAGAGTTAAGACCCTTTTTGAAAATTGTCAAATTAAAATGTTAGTTCTTGATATCTCTAAATCTCCTAATAAAATCAGCAACAGGCTCATCCCTCCCTTGCCTAACTGATGTCAAATGTGACAATTTCATCTCCTTATTCCCGGAGTAAAAATGATTGTGAAATTTACGCTCTAAAGACTCCCATGTATAAATAGAACTCGGGAAAAATTTGGAAAACCATGAGAAAGCGGTTCCGGTTAATGATAAAGAAAGTAACCAAACTTTTAACACGTCACTAGAACTTGCTTCCCCTAATTGAGCTATATATTGGCTAATGTGCTCCTAAGTAGTTTTACTATCTTCGCCATTAAACTTGACAAAATCGAAAACACGTCACCCACTAGGGTATGGGACCGAATCAAATTATATGGGGTATGGCTTTTGGTAGATTAGGTCTCTTCCGTGGATATCTACCTCTCGTGTTTCGCGAAATTGCTTGCTCAAATCATCTTTGATAAAAGCAATGCACTCCTCCATATTAGTAATGGGAGACCTTCGAGGCACAATTTGAGCTGAGGAGTGCATGTTCGTTCTCATGGTATTAAATTGCTCGGTAGGCATAGGGCCATGAGGAATACCCGTACCGCTAGGTGGGATAGGCGGGGTGCTCTATGCGATGGTACGGTATGGCGGAATAAATTAGCCAATTCGTTCAATCGGCCATTGGTCGGATTGGAGATGCTAGTAATTGGCTCTACACTAGTAGGGGGCACCGCCAAAGCGTTTGTTTGCACATTAGGTCGAAAACTAGTTTGCCTACTAAATGAATTCAATGGCATGCCATACAAAGATTGTTCCATGTTAGGTGCCTGGGGAGCCGATGAACTAGCGGATGATGTCCCTACTTGTGCAGCAAGAGCAGTAGATGAGGCAATACCAATGTCTTTTAGAGATTTTGAAAGGTTTTCTTGAATCATGTATTGCATGTCATTAGCCAAGATCTTTTTTATATTGTGAAAAAGGATGATAGATCTTCAAAAGTAACCGTGGGTTCAGAAGATGATCTCACATTGGCAGCACCCACGGCTGCGTCGTCGGAGACAGGCGAATGAACAGCTTCCTTGACTTGAGAGATCGCTCCTTGACGATCCTTCTTAAAGCATGTCAAAAACTCTTGAAGCTCCTGATCTTCCCGGCCTTGCGCTGCTTAGCTGCGGCCTTTCGACGTTCTAGGAACGCCTTACGTGCCTCTTCGGGCACCTCCTCCAAAGACGGGATGACGATGTTTGTTGGCGAGATCTCGAAAGACATAGTGTGAAAACGATGATTCGGTTTGCGCAATTGGAACCTCTCATCCCCAGCAGAGTCGCCAAAAAGTGTGTTCCCAGGCCAACACACGCGCGCATATTTGTGTGCAGAAGCAGAACGAAGAGATCACAAAAACTAAAAGTTCCGGTTTGCCAAACCGAAAGTTCTGATTTTGGTAGAACAGCTGCAGCACCTGGTTACTCATGTTCGGGGGGGGGGACCCCGTGCAAATGAGAGCTTCCTAGGGTTGGTCTAGGTTCAGCAGGCTAGCTAGATCCTCTCCACCGCCGCCGGGACGGGAGAAGAAGATAATTAGTGTTTGGGAGAGGGACTAGGTTTGGAAATGAAAAACATGTAAAGTAATTTGATAAATGTCGATTGGGTGTTCCTCAATTAGCCATAGACCTCTGTTTATATAGAGGGGGATGGTCTTATCCTGTAGAGAGTTGGTGACTCCAACAAACCGGCAAGAAATCAAGATTTGAAAACCTTCCTAAAGCTGCAAAAACCGGAAGTTCCGGAATTATAAACGAAAGTTTTGGTTTTTTCAGTGTCTCGAATCTGCTAAGCAAGACACCCATTTTGATGGTCTTGATGAGTGTAATGTCATGGGATCCTTGGCACCATCATTTGAATCTTCCTCCTTTCTTCTTCTGACATTTCCTCATGTTTTCCGAGAAATATCAATCAAACACATTCTGCTGTGATTTTTTAGCCCGAAAAACATGCTCAAACACTACATGTATGAAACAATCAGATTATTAGTCTTTAGTTCAAACAATTTTAGTTTTACCAAAACTGGATGTTCTGGTTTAGCATTCCAGAAGTTCCAGTTTCATAATCCAGCAAGGTGCCGGAGACTCTGGTGCTGTGCTCGATTGGATCCAGAGAGGACTGCCCGGATACTCCAATAAAAGACTGGACACTCCGGCAAGGGCCTAGCCTTTTTTGCAGTATAAACCGGTAGAAAACCGGAACTTCTGGTTTATCATTCCGGAACTTTTGGTTTCGTACTCCGGCAAGGTGACGGAGACTCCGGTGCTGCACTCGGTTGGATCCAGAAAGGGCCGCGCGGATACTCTGATAAAAGACCGGACACTCCGGCAAGGGCCTAGCCTTTTTTGCAGGATGAACTGGCAGAAAACCAAAACTTTTGGTTTGCCATATCGGAACTTCTAGTTTTTCCTCAGTGCCAATTTTGGTTGTCAACACAATCTGAAGAACTAAAGAAGAATATAGTGATTGGCTGTATGATTTCTTAGCCTAGGATGAGATAGATATGCATTCTTGGGTAATGTTGGATACCGCATGAAGCAGAACACAATAGTCGCAGCATATTTACTGATCCGCCTCCAGAAAACATTGAAGGCAATTCTGAGAAGTTAAAATTTACAGAGAAATAGATTGCCGATAAATGGATCTGACAACTATTCTGTTTGAGACACCAAGCAGACTAACCCCTAGGCCACTCTCGAATGTGACTTAAATTATTAAATAAAATCATTTAAGTGGGGTAGAACTCCGATCAACCCCAAAGGTAAAACAAAAGTACAATCTTTGGAAACTATTGTTCGGTTAGCATAAATAGAACTGTACCCGATACTAACCATAAGGATCTGTTACCCGACACCAAAAAAAAAAAGGCACTAAATAGTCGACTTACAGAAGCACGACAAAGACCATGACCCGCAACTTGGAAGCTATCTCTGAAAGAAGACGTACCGTGAACCAGTATGCCAGACCAGAGGTGTACCCGGACATATTACTCAGTGATCGCCGAACTGTAATGTGAAATTTCTCAAATTGAAACCATGGAATTGTTCCGATAGCAAAGGATCCTATTGGACAACAGTAAACAAAGTGCCCAGGTTAACCAATCAGATAAGGAGAAATATCTTTCTCAAAGGTCGCAACCATGGAAAGCACAAGTGCTCCTTTCGAGAAAGAAAGATCATTACCAGGAATAAGAGGTCATCCTCGAGAATCAGTGATTTTCCAAACAAACCAACGGAAGTTAAGATCAAGGATTAATCAAGCACAGAGCAGATGTACCAACCACCCGAAGATGATCATTGTGACTGATATTAGTCAATATGGAATCACCATAGCCCTCATATAGAATGGCAAGCGCACCGATACTGCCAAATATGGATGCACCATAACACCCAGCGTGGATCTGTAAGTGTACCGATTTACGGTTATGAATTTGGACAAGTAGAACTTTATCGGAAAAGCTAGATAAGTGTTGGTACCATCTTCCTTGTTTTGCAAGATTCTTAGGATGACAAGACATGATATCCAGATAAGCAATACATAGCGAGATTAGTGGATTTCCACCTTTTCGCATGGCCCAACTATGGACATGCCCGAATCTTCATGGCAATCGATTGGACGCCACCGATGCCATGGAAGATAGAAAACTTGGAATATAAGTTAATAACAAGGATCTAATGATAATTATAAGATGAACCCAAGACTGATGACCAAACCAGATTATAATGAGACTGAACGGATCTCAAAACGCAAGGTGAACCCCTCAAAATTGTGAATTTCGAAGTTAAATTAGTTTTAGTGGATCATCTGGCCAAAGATGTGCATAGGGATGGCAATTTGGGTGCGAGTTTCAGTATCCATCGGGTTTTGCATCCGATGAGTGCGGGTATGGGTTTATCTTACACCCGTAATCTGTAGCTAGCCACAAAATACTCATTCTGTAGCTAGGTCATTGGCACCGTAAGAGCCAGCCCATCCTCATGCATTCATGCATCAAAAAAAAAAAGAACTGGCCAGGAAAGATGCGGGCAGAAAACAGACCCACGCTAACTGACCCAGGTGATCGCCGGAGGATTCAACTGAATGGAGCCGTTTCTATGTTCGTACAAAATAGAATAGCATTCTGAAAACAGAATCCACGAGAGGAGGATACAACCGACACCCCGGCCAGGAAAAGAATAGGAGCTTGGCCATGGCGCCAATTCAAATGTTTGACCATTATCCTCTTCAGCAGTGTGTTAAGCAGGGAGGCACGATTGCTTCCTTAGCCTTTTCTATATATTCCAAGGTGATAAACATCTTATGACTGATGGCTTCCTTAGCTTTTTGTCTATTCCAAGGTGATAAACACGGTTCAATTTCTTCATAAAGCAAGCAGCAGTTTGCTTCTGCTTATCCATGGATTCATGTCTTCGGCGAATTAGATGGTACATCAGTAGAAGTTTCCTAAAAAATACCAATAAATCGTATATTTCTTTCTAGTGTTCTTGGCGTTGCATTCACATCTAATCTAGTTGCTTTGTCCAATCGAACCCCCCCCCCCCCTAGTCCTTCATGAAGATAGCAACAGATTGCTTCTGCTTATCATGTCTTCAACGAAGGTGCAAGTCCTCCTCATGCAATGCAAGGGTCGCTCTGATGACATTCAATCCAAATCCGGCACTGAAATCGCTCTCTTATCTCCATGTTCCAGTCCAGATTCCACATGAAAGTAGCCAAAGTTCTCTGGGATGACTCGCTGGCGTTACCGCATTAACCTCGACAAACAAATACTTAAGTTTCAATTCACCCATGGAGGACCGAAGATGGTGATCAGAGGGGGGGGGGGGGGTGCACAGGAGCCAATGAAATTCTACTCAAGAACTTAGTCTATGTCCCAAACATAACCAAACGCGCCTCTCAAAAAACCAAGACCAATCTCACCAACTAGTGATGAGTTAATCCTAGATGGTGTTAGGGAAACTGAACTTGTAATCTCAAGGGCCAATAGCCTCATATAAATAGAGTACAGGTGATGGTACAATATGCACAGAACCTCTCATACAACAGAGAAAATACAATTGTCGGGATCATATATCCAGGCTACCTACGGTCCCGGCCCAGTCAGCAGATGCAGCTGCCAGAGATGACCCATCAAACCCCGATCCATGAGCAGCTCAACTCCACTAAGTCCCGAAGACATGGTCCGACCACCCAAGGGTCGGATCTACCCGAAGACACGGCCCGACCATCCGAGGGCTGGGGCCACTCGACGACACGGTCCAACCATTCATGTGT
The DNA here is from genome assembly GCA_001602315.1 of Zoysia pacifica. Lineage (NCBI taxonomy): Eukaryota > Viridiplantae > Streptophyta > Magnoliopsida > Poales > Poaceae > Zoysia > Zoysia pacifica. The sequence continues at coordinate 116,080 of BCLH01000333.1, read as the reverse complement.
TGGACCGCCTTACCCGTCTGACCTAGGGGTCGGAGCATCGTCTTTGGACGACCATCGCTCCATAGGGACAGAGATTTCTGACACTGTAAAGCAGGCACTGTGTACCGAGAAAAGCTGACTCTATCCATCCCGCGTTCGACAAAGGACGGAGACAAGGACGATGACAAGATGATCTGGCATCAAGAAGCTGTTAGGGAATCAACTTCGAGCTATCCACGCCACACCCGTTAGGGGGGCACTCGGTTATGTAGGTGACAAGCCATGTAACCATGGCCCGCCTCCTATATAAGGGCACGTCGGGACCCTCGGAAAATTGACTAAATGACTCACGAACGAACCATAGAGTACTACAGTAGAGTGATACCCGAAACCCTAGAGTTCTTGCTCAAGCAAGAACCCTAGCGCCATTGTAACCCCTCTGTTCATCAAATTCCACGATATATACACCCCAATCCTGGACGTAGGGTATTACGTCTCCACGATGGCCCCAACCAGGCTAAATCTCTTGAGTCTTTCATAGACTAGGCCACATCAGTGAGAAGAAGCATGCAATCCCCTCTCCAATAAACAAATTCTGTTGTGCCGGCGATATGAAACGCTGACAGTTGGCGTGCTAGGTAGGGGCATCTTGTCGTGCGCTTCTCTTCGAATCGTTGATGGCTTCGATCTTCGTCATAGTGAGAGACTCTTTGATCTCTTACCTTTGCTTCGAGAGCTTTGTGTCGCCGTCGCTCAAGACCTTCCTCTTCGGAAGCCTATATTTCGTCGCAATCGAGGATTGCGAGCTACGTCTTCGAGCCCCGCTCACTAAGCGTGTGTCCCGGCGTCATCATGCTCGCATGGCATTGGAACATGACCCGGCGTGTGAGTGCTTCATGCTACATGCAACGAAAGGCATGGAGGAGACGCCTCTCGGTCACACGTCGGTCGGCAACCACTCTCCACGGCAGTATGCGATCAGTGTCGTCGAGCAAGCCCTACAACGCAAGGCTGCCACCAGCAAGGCTGACTCCCCCCACCACGTCGTCAAGGAGGGATCAGCACCCAAGGGCGAACCTCCGGCAACAAGCGATGTTCGAGTCGCGCCCGTACCGCCTACGAGCAAATCATGGAAGCCGACACTCCTCTCTTCGACCACCAGATCGAGAACGTGACGGCTACAACGTTCATCATCGATGAAGCCGTCACGCCCAAAAAACCCATGCTCCGCGAGACCCACGAATGAGTACGCGTCTTCCTCCACGGTGCGCTTCAGCAACAAGAATAGTCTTCAGCTGGAACGATGTGAGGTACGTAGCAGTCAGCGACCACCTGTCGGGGACCGCAGTCCGGCTTGCACGAGTTGCAGTGGTCGAACGGACAAGCACGGCCGTCCACCAGGCACCCAATCCGTCCACCGATGCCTCGGACTGGACCGTGACACACGCCACACCATCCACGCTAGGCAGCTAGCCAGGAGTGACAATAACGCCGACTCACACCGGGAACGAACTCCTGAGCACTATGGCTGTCGGTTCGACCGCAACTCGCCTCGCAGCCCCGATCATGTAACACAGTCGGGACGACTTTTGCTCGTACTTGACCCCATCGTCGGCACCACCCAACTCACCAAGATCTTTATGGACTACAACAGCACTCTCAACATCCTCTACATCGACACCTTCAATGCCATGAAGCTCTCGAGGTCGAATATCCGCCCAAGCAACGCACTGTTCCATGGGGTCATTCTCGAGGACTGCACCATACTCCTGGAACAGATCGACCTCCTGATCACCTTCGGTGATCGAAGTAAGATCAGGACGGACAAACTGATCTTTGAGGTGGTCGACTTCGTGGGTACCTCCACGCCATCTTTGGACGACCATGCTGCACTAAGTTCATAGCCATCCCCAATTATGTCTACCTCAAACTGAAGATGCCCGGCCCCAACGGCGTCATCACCGTGGCGTCGTGCTTCCAGCACATGTCGGCTTGCGAGCAGGAGAGCTGCGAGCTAGCCATGACCCTCGTCGAGTGGTCGAACTAGCAGAGACCCACCAGACCACAGGGTCAGATGGCATCTTCGACTCTAAGTTTCCCACCTTGACATCCTTCGAACCGCCAATGACTCTAAGGAGATCAACGTCGACCTTTCCAACCAGACCAAGAAGGTCAAGGTCGGAACAAAGCTCTCCGGCAAATACAAAAGCGTGCTCTTCAACTTCCTCATCGTCAATGGGGACATCTTCCCCTGGAAACCCACCGACATGCTAGGCATCCCAAAGAAAGTCGCTGAGCACTTCCTTAACATTATCCCTGGATCTCGACCAGTCCAACAGAGGCTTTGACGCTTCAACAACGAGAAGCAAAAGGCTATCGGGGAAGAAATCACGAAGCTACTTGATGCCAACTTCATCAAGGAAGCCTACCACCATGAGGGGCTCGCAAACTCTGTAATGGTTACGAAAAAGAATGGAAAATGGAGGGTGTGTGTTGATTATACCGGTCTCAACAAAGCGTGCCCGAAGGATCTGTTCCCTCTGCCACTCATTGACCAGGTGGACGACTCCACGGTCGGTTGTGAGATCCTTACTTTTCTCGATGCGTACTCCAGTGCCATCAAATTTCTATGCGCGGTTCCAACAAACCGGCCAAATCTTTCGTCACTCTGTTCGGCTCTTTCTGCTATGTCACCATGCCCTTCGGGCTCAAGAATGCTTGCGCGACCTACCAGCGCTGCATGCAGAAGTGTTTCCACGACAGCTGGGTCAGAATCTTGAAGTCTATGTTGACGACATCGTTGTCAAGTTCAAGAAGACCTCCGATCTGATTGGAGACCTGGAGGAGATGTTTGTCAACATTTGAAGGTACCGTATCAAGCTCAACCCCAAGAAGTGTGTCTTCGACGTCCTCTCCAGCAAGCTGCTCGGGTTCGTCATATCCAAGCACGGCATTGAAGCCAACCCTGAGAAGATCGCCGCGATCGGGAACCTCGGCCCCATCCAAAACATAAAGGGGTACAGAAGCTCACTGGATGCCTTATGACCCTCAGCCACTTCATTTCCAGGTTGGGGGAGAGGGCCATGCCATTCTATTAGCTTTTGTGAAAATCTAACCACTTCACCTGGACCACCGGCGTTCGAGCGGCTCAAGACTCTTCTGTCAACACCATCGGGTTTGGCCTCTCTGACCCCTAGTGAGCCAATGCTTCTGTACATTTCTGCAACCATGAAGGTCGTTAGCACAATACTAGCCGTCGAGCGCTCGGAAGGGGCTCCAAAGGTCCAATGGCCCGTGTACTTCATTAGTAAAGTGCTCGCTGACGCCAAGACTCAGTCTGCTCAAGTGGAGAAACTTCTCTACGCCATACTCATCACCAGGCGCAACCTTCATCACTACTTTCACAGCCACCTCGTCCGAGTGGTGACATCTTTCCCTCTCGGTTAGATCATCAACGGCAAGGATACGGTCGGGTGGATCACTACATGGGCAATGGAGCTCATGGGCCACGATATCTCCTACGTACCTCGAGAAGCTATCAATTCTCAATTCCTCACCGACTTCATCGTTGAATGCACCGAAGCCCAAGAGCCGCCGACCCTCGCCGATCTCGAGCACTGGACAATGTTCTTCGACGGCTTCTGCATGCTCGAAGGCTCGAGGGCTGGCGTCGTTCTCATCTCACCGAAAAGCGACAAGTTTTGGTACGTGTTGCAATTTAACTTTTGTGCATCTAATAACGTTGTCGAGAACGAGGCCCTCCTCCACGGTCTCTTAATGGCCATCGCTCTCGGAGTGCGATGGCTCTACGTCAAAAGTGACTCCGAGCTCATCGTCAATCAAGTGATGAAGAAGTCAAGCTGTCGAGACCCGAAGATGGAGGCCTATTGCCCGAAGTCCGTAAGCTCAAAGACGAGTTCGATGGGCTCGAGCATCACCACATTCTATGCCGCAACAACAAAGTGGTTGACGCACTTGCCAAGATGGCCTCGGGGCGAGAACCCATCCTCGACGATGTCTTCCTCGAGATCCTCGCCAAGCCAACGCCAAATCCGAAGTTGTGGTCGACGAACGACCTCGGGCCCAAGTGTAGGAGGTATGGCTATTATCTTTGACTGGTCTTAGGACATCTTCGCCTTTCTCCAGGACGACACACTGTCGACCGACACCAACGAATCAAGACATGTTGCCCATCGCGCCAAGACCTATGTCTTGGTTGACGACGACCTCTACAAAAGAAGTCTGAGTCGCGTGCTTCAGCACTGCATCCCTCAGGCGGAGGGCCGGTAGATCCTAGAGGACATTTACTCGGGCATGAGCGGTCACAACGCCGCGTCGAAGACCCTAGTCAGGAAGGCTTTTTGCCAAAGTTTCTATTAGCCCACGGCGATCTTCGACGCTGAGCGGCTAGTTCGCTCCTGCAAAGGATGCCAGCTCTACGCCCTACAGACACACATGCTGGCCCAAGAGCTGCAGATAATTTTGATAACTTGGCCATTTGCAGTATGGGGGCTCAAAATCCTCGGGCCTTTCCAGAAAGCGCCCGAGGGCTTCACCCACCTTTTTGTCGTCATCGACAAGTTCACCAAGTCAAGCGCGCCAACGGGATAATGCTCCGGGGTTCAAGCCCCGACTCGAGGAATCCATCAACTAGGCGGTCGGACGATGGACTCAAGAGCTCCCATCCGTACTGTGGAGGCTGCGTAGGACTCCGAACAGGACGACGGGCTTCACCCCCTTCTTCATGATATTTGGAGTGGAAGCCTTTCTCCCAACCGACCTCGAATTTGGCTCGCCGAGAATTCGATCCTATGATGAGGCAAGGTCACAGGAGTCGCGGCAGGACGTTCTAGATCTGCTGGATTGTGACATCCCGAAGTTTAGAACAAGTTTAAAAATGCGTAATTCAAATTTTTTTTTCTTTTTCTAACATTCACCCTAACATTCTCTTTCCACTTCTCACCTTTTCTTTTCTTTCCTATTTCAAAAGGCAAAATCGTCGCTAAATTAAAACTTAGCTAATTTGATGATTTCAAAGTATTAAAATTTGAAGTGTGACAAGTTTTTGACCGCGTTTTGTTCCCTTTTCTTTCCGTTTATTTTCTTGCGTTCTTAATCCCATTCCTTGCATCCTAAATTCAACCAAATATTGTTAAATTTCGAACCCATTCAAATTCTTTGATCTCAACCCTTCTGAATTCCAATCCTATCGAACTCCGTGAATTCCAAACACATCCAATTCTTTTGAACCTATTTACCTCGTTCAAATTAATTTCCTCCATTCAAATAGCCATTTATCCTCCGAATTTCATAGAATAAAATCTATTGAGAATTTGAAGATAATCCTAAAACGAAAGTTGTTCATCTTAAAAAGTACTTCAACCCTGCAAAATTTCACGTTTATCGGAGCTCGGCAGGTTGACCTTTTGAGGGAAAAACAGAGGCTGCTGCTGAAATTTCGGAAAAATCAGAAAAATAAAAAGAAGTCGTGGGTCCCGCCTGTCAGCGTCTTCTCCATCCCTATCTCCTCCTCTCCTGTCTTCTTCCTCGCGCCGCTTAGCCAGCACATCGGCGCGAGCAGTGCCACGCGCCACGCCACGCGCCACGCCGACACCTTTCGCCGCTGCCGCGTGCGTGGACACGCGCCTCCTGCGCGGAGTGAAGTTGGCCCTCGATTTCGCCCCTTTCCATCTCGAGCCGCGCCCTGTCGCAAGCACGCCGTCGCGCGCTGCCCTTCTCTGTTGACGGCGCGCCCTGGCCCTTGTCTGGCACGCCTGAGCCGCAAAGGAGCTCAGCGCACTGCCCCTTGACTACTCCGCCTGAGCTCGAAGGCTTTCCGGCCGTCCTGCAAGCTGGCGACGTGCGCCGCCATGCCGAGCGCCTCATCTCCGACACCAGTGTCGCCCGCCGGGCCTCTGGCCTCGCCAAACCCACAACGAGCTCCACCGCGCAGCCCTCTCGCTCCTTTGCCCGATGTCAAGCTTCCCCGACACCGCTGCCGCTCTGGCGTCGCACTTTGCCTCCGAGCGCCGCCTCTGCCTGCCGTCGGCTCACCCAGGTCCTTCCTCGGCTCCACTGACCCCGTGGCTGGTCTCCCCGCATCGCCCTGCCTCTTCCCCGCCTTAGCACCTAGCCCCTCTGGCCGGCTTGCCGCCTCAGCGCCACCAGCAACCACGGCAGAGTGCGAGGACTGGCCCTCTGTCACAGTCCATCGTGTTCTGGACAGGGGAGCCGAAGATAAAAAGGTATCTTGCAAAGAAGCCCTCTTATTCCTTTAGAATTCGTCGGTCAACTTCCTTAGCCATGTAGTACTCGATCAAATCACAAATTGGTCCTCTAGGAGTTTTTGCTACTTGCAATTTAGTCCTTTTCACTGTTACAGCAAGACTCCCGTTCATTTCGGTAATTGCAGAAACACCCACACCTACACCACGAGGGTTGGACACGGTAGTCGGCACGTGTCCCTGACACGGTAGCTGGCTGATCCGTGCACATGTGTCCTGGAGCTCGTGTCCACGAGCTTGGACACGGTCACGCTTCCGTGACCCCCAGTCGGGTCACTACCAGACTCGGAGGACACGTTACAGTTTTCACGTGTCCCCGTGTCCACGGACACGTCACGGTTTTCCCGATTCCGCGTATCCACAGACACGTCACGGTTTCACGTGTCCACGGACACGTCACAGTTTTCACGTGTCCACATGTCCACGGACACATCACGATTTTCCCGTTTCCACGTGTCCACGGACATGTCACGGTTTTCACGTGTCCACGTGTCCACGGACACGTCACAGTTTTCTCGTGTCCACGTGTCCACGGACACGTCACAGTTTTCACAGTTCCCGTGTCCACGGACACGATCACAGTTCCCGTGTCCACGACAAACCTCGAATTTCCTGTGATCCCCAAATTTCCCGTGATTCCCGAACTTTTTGAAAACCCCGAATTTCCCGTGATCCCCGAATTTCCCATGATCCCCAAACTTTCCGAAAACCCCAAATTTCCCGTGATCCCCGAATTTCTCGTGATCCCCGAACTTTCCGAAAACCACGAATTTCCCGTGATTCCCGAACTTTCCGAAAACCCCGAATTTCCCGTGATCCCCAAACTTTCTGAAAACCCCAAATTTCCCGTGATCCCCGAATTTCTCGTGATCCCCGAACTTTCCAAAAACCCCGAATTTCCCGT
>BCLH01000333.1:85728-106776 GCA_001602315.1 Zoysia pacifica | reverse complement strand
TAGTTAAATACAAATAGCTAAATACTAGAAAGAAAGTGATTACTTAGATGGCAGCCTATAAGCATTCTGTCCTGCATTCACCCACACACGTGCCACTTGCTAGTTTTAAAAGCTTAATTATATACATTGAACTAAGTAATTAGTCATTAATTGCCTAAGGTAAAACACTCAGGTGGGTACAAACTAGATAGTTAATGATAATAGCATGCCCATCACCGCACCAAAAGTAATACCATATATTTAGCGTAGGAGTTCAATGGTATAGTAGAATCAAGAAATATTCACTAGAAAGCCCGTGCAATATATTGACATACACTAGTGCACGTGTCACCTATTACCACAAATGATATGATTATTTAGTTAAAAGATCTAAATTAAGGTATGCACAAAATGACCTAAACTACACACCGTGGTCCCGCTCATACTAGGGAAAATGCATGTTAACCCTTCACTGAACCTCACTCTAAGTTAATAGGCACCGCAACATATATGACTTGTTCTAAGTTTTCCTCGCGGTGTTATCTGATTCTTAATTGAAGTTCTTTGAATTTTATCGCTCCTTCTTGAGTTTTGTTTCTCCCGCAGTAGTTTTACTAGGCTTTTCCTTCGCGTAAATAACGCTGAGTGTAAGGAAGAGTCAAGCCTCAAGAGGGACCAGAAGGTCTACGTATGAAGAGAAGCTCGTAGGTTGGGCGCAAAGCTGAAGGTTGAAGATTGAGGTCTTGAAGAAGAAGCCTCCAACCTCAAGCTTGAAAATTAAGGAATTTGCAGGCAAGCTCAAACCTCATTTTGAACCTATGATTTGCTAATGCTCCTATAGTGCCTATTTATTCTGCTATGCATGATATTTTGGTTTGAAACATTGCGTTAGTAATAATCCTACTTGTTCCTAGGTATATATATTTATGTCAGTAACTTGCTGCATAGATATGAATACCTTTCTTGAAAACTATTGACGAAGTGTCCTTGATAGCCATAGGGAATCCGTTCCTAAATAGTTTTACAGAACGGATATTACCTTGTACTAGATCTGCTTAGGACCCCATTTACGGTGCTTCGCACCACCACACCATATACCATTAATTTGCAAAATGAGTTGAAAGAGTTTGGTGGTGTGAGTACAAATTAAAAGGGGCGGGATTAGAACAACTGGTGCTAGGTGAAGAGGGGATGTTACTGGCCGTGGGGTGGGGCTCACCTGAGGTGACGGTGATAGGTGTGTAGGCTTCGCTGTGGTCCACCTGCCGTGGACGAGACCGCCACCCCTGCCATATAATGACCGGTTCGTTAGCCCTCGACTTGGTAATTCTCGTGCAACCACAGAACCTGTACATTTTGAGCAGGACTTATTCCCTCTACGTATTCTTTCCACATCGAACCACTGGGGGGTCGGTAGTGAAGACACAAGGGAACAGGAGAAGGGCGTGAGATGACTCGCTGCCTGGCCTTCGACGATAATTGCCCGCGTCACGGGAGCGTAAGCCCGCGGATATAGCCCCTGGTTTGGTAATACCCGGGGATTGGAGGGGACCAGGAAAAGGCGTGAATGCGGTGGATATTCACGACCCGGCTCCGGGAATGTACCGACGTGTCATCGACGGCCTGGAAAACCCCGAGGGATGGCCCCTGTTTGCACCTTGCGTGGAATCTGTGGAAAACTGCGTAGATGTGGAATAAGCGTTATGCAACTCTAATGATCAGGAGTAGCATAACCTGTGGGTACAGTGTACAACCTCTGCAGAGTTAAAAATCCTTTCGAAAAGGCCGTTGTCACAGTATTGACATGCTACTGTTCGGGCGCCCTACGATTAGATTTTCTATACTGCCTTGAAGTGTGAGTGGGTGTAGCCACCCGTGCTTTGGAAAGTGTCTGGAGGGGATAGTGGAGGCCCTTTCAGTTAAAAATTAGGGAACTGGCGGGAACGGTTTGTACACCCCCAGGTCCAACTTATTAATATATGGATAATAAATGCTTTCACTCCCTTTTGAGATCTTCAGTAGTGAACCTTGCATAAAACTGGCTTTTTGCAAAATGGACCTTGCTGCCTCATCCTTGCTACAACCAATGTGCATCTATATTTATACCTTTGCTTAGTGTTGGAGCTTGCTGAGCACCTTATGTACTCACCCACCTGCATTTGTGGTTTTAGACAGTGAAGATCGCGTAGATGTTGTGCTGGTTTCGTTCTGCTTCCCAAGTCTGCTTGTGGATTTGGGCCCTGGTGTTCGCTGTCTGCTCTGCTTTTAGTTGGTCAACCGGTGTAGGATTGTAGAGATCCTCATGGTGTGGCCACTAAAAGTCCTGTCTCAGGTTAGTTTTTCCTTTCGAAGTATGCTTTCGATATACATTCTGTTGTGTTGTGCGTATCAGCTACTGATCCAGGGACTGATACGTGTATCACAGTGCATCTCGAAAACGGGGTGCGCGACATGGATGAAGCACGCAACGTTGCCATCCTCCTATCAGCTAAGTACCAGCAAGATCTGTGACTACTACACGCGCGATGGATCAAGGGTTGAGCCTTCTCTATGGGAGACCTGGTCCTCAAGAGAGTCCAGACCAGAATCGGCCAGCATAAGTTGTCGTCGCCTTGGGAAGGGCTATACGTCGTCAAGCGAGTTCTAAGACCCGGCCCCTACAAATTGGCAGATGAAAACGGAAATGAAATTGCTTGTGCCTGGAATATCAAGCAATTGTGTCGATTCTACCCTAAATAATATCAGATAAGTCAAAGCCTCTCGAGCTTATTTCAGCTCTCCTGATCTGAGTGGCGAAGTGCAGCCGAAAGGCTGCCCTCCCCCACTCGGGGGCTATCTCAGTGTCCCCCGCGATAAGTTCCCCGACCCCGTAACGAGTTCTCTGGGCCCCACGGTGCAGGCTCTGAACCTCCTGCGCGTTTGTTCCCCAGGGTCGGCGCGACTTAAATTCGAGCGCCATGGCAGTCTGATATCCTTTTTTCTCTCTTCGGCTCCATGCCTTGCTTTTCGTCTTTGGTTTCAGCCTTCGCAAACCCAGGACCAATTTCCTGACCCACACCAAGTGCGCGGGTGACCCTCGAATGAGCTGAGTAAACTGTAAGTGCTCCTGTTTAAATTTTCCTCGCGGCTAACGTTTGATGACCGGTGGCTGGTGATGCTTTATGGCTGCATTGAGTCCGAACCTCAACCCTGCGAGCTATATCTGAACTGGTCGCTCAAACAAATGCCCAAAAGAACTCGAGAATTTGGAAGTGGCAAAGTTTATAAAGCAAAATGAGGGTTGGTCTATTGTTTTTACAAACACTTCCTAAATAACTCTAACCCTATGGTAACTGATAGAGCCGAGGAATCTACCTGAACCGTTCTCGCAAGAAACCCGGTGAGTCAAAGATCAAGCAGAGCTGGCGTGCCAAGGGCTGCACCTCTACCGAGATCTCATCGACCTGCTCGTCCGACGTCCCCGCTGCGAGGCCATTTGTGACACGCCTGACGTCTGCATCTGGGTAGTGCGACTGTGTCTGTGTCAGGGTCAGTGAACACCCGTCCTCGAGCGTGCCGAGAATCTCGGTCTTGATGAGTCCCGGCAGCTGCGGCAGCACTTGACACAGTGCTCCGACAAGATGTCCTCGGGGACACGCGAATAGATACACCCAAGCATGGACTTGGCAACGTTCTTCAACTGGGCACGCTCAAGACGCTCGCCTGCAAACGACATCAAGCTAAGTCCTACGACACTACCTCAACAAATCTACGATAAGTTGGACAAACGCCTACCATCACGCTCCTCGGCAGCGGTGGCAGCAGCGCTCCTGGCGTCCTCCAGTTCCTTGCGAAGCTGGGCGACCATCTCATCGTAGGTCTGTCGAGCCTTAGCTAGAGTAGCTGTGATGGTCTCCTTCGTCGACAACAGCTCGACGGAGAGCTGGCTGACCTTGGCCTCTGCGGCTGCCTGAGCATCATCAGCAGCCAAGCGAGCCTCCTCGGTGGCTACTCGGGCCACATTAGCAGCCGCGCAGGCCTCCTGAGCGGCCTAGTTGGTGCCCCGGCGTGATTCCTGCTCTGAGGTCTAAAAGTTGAACCGCCACTGGAGACCTGAACAATACGAGGACGATGTTACCACCGACCCTAGCAAACGAGAAGGTACAAAGAGACTTGTCGGCGTTCTGACCACCGACACAGTACAAAAATATGATCGTGGGGGAGGTGTGTCTTCGTATTCGATGTGGCCTAGTCTTAGAAAGACTCAAAGGGGTTTTTTACCTGGTTCGGGCCACCTCGAGCGGTGTAATGCCCTACATCCAGGGGGTGGATTATCTCGATGATAATGTTACAAGAATCGGGTTTTCGGATCGGAGTGTGGATGAACGGGGGTGCTTGCTCGGAAGGATGCAAAGGCCCCTGTGGTGCTCGTTGGCTTGTCTTGTGTTGTATTCTTGTCTCGTATGAGTTTCGTCCTCTTTCTATCGCTCCCCAGGTCCTCCTTATATAAGGCGGCCCGGAGTTACAAACTGTGAGTCCTACTCGATCCTGTCGCCTCGCCAATAGGTAGTCCCTTCCGCTGTCGCCGTCATCATTCGTTCTGTCCACACGCGGGCATGGCCTGTCGTGTCGCACGTCAGCGGCGGGCACTGAAGCGCCTGTCCGGCGCCGCTGTGCCGGCTACAATGCTGTCGCGTCTTGTCCGCCGACTGCTATGGCTTCTGCTGAGTGCCGTCGTGGTGAATCTCGTCCCGTCCCGTCAGGACGGATGGCGGTTGGCCTCCGAAGTAAATGCGTCATTACATCGTACCTACCTCCCGAGGGTCGCTCCCTGGGGGTCGGTTCTTGGAGGTCGGAACCTTCATGCGCCTCAGGGCGGCTAAGTCTTGGCTGTCGTAGATCATCGCCTTGAGGGGGTCGGATCGCACGGTTGCCTGACCCCTAATCCGAAACCTCACGCGTACGAGCGCGGATCGTCAGGTACCTAGTGTACGTGCTCCTAACAGTAGCCCCCGAGCTCAGCGTCGTTTGCGACCCCTGGTTGAGGCGGCGTTGGGCTAGTCGTTCCCGAGCTTCGCTCTGCTCTCCCAAGCCCTCGAGCGATCCGAAGGGTCGGTCGTGGGCTGAAACGTTGGGCGGACCATCATTCGTCGATGGTTGATCCTAAGGGGGCGCGCGAGCGTGCCCGTAGGGCGTAGCCCCCGAGCCCTCGAGCGATCCGGAGGGTCGGTCGTGGGCTGAAACGTTGCGCGGACCATCATTCGTCGATGGTTGATCCTACAGGGGCGCGCGAGCGCGCCCGTAGGGCGTAGCCTTCGTGCCCTCGAGCAATCCGGAGGGTCGGTCATGGGTTGAAAACGTTGCGCGGGTCGTCATATGCCGACGGCCGATCGTATCGGATTTGTTTCGTAGACCTAGCCCCCGTGCCTAGAGGCGATCAGGGGGGCCGGCTGAGCGTTGTCCTGACGGTCGAGGTCGGACCGAGGTCGGTCTCGGTTTTTCTATTCGGTAAGACGAATGGGAAGGCCCGGTTTCGACGCGGTTCCTGTCCGTGATCAGCGTCGCGCCGAGGACAAAGCCATGATCAGTGCTCGATTGTTCGGATTGGCCAGATGGCGTCGGCTGTCGATCAGCCGATCGTTGGGGGTTTCGTTTTGCGTGCACGCGTCGTTCCGACCGTCGGGGTCAGGCCGAGGTCGTTCTCGGTCTTTCCTTCGGTGAGACGCCTAGGTCGGACCGGTTCGATGCAGTTCCTACCCATGATCAGCGTCACGCCTAGGCTTAGCCATGATCAGCGCCCGAACGCTCGAATTGGCCAAGTGGCCTCGGCCTGTCGGTCGGCTGGTCGTGGGGGGCTTCGTTCGCTCACCTCTGCTTAGTCGGATTCGCCGTGATGGTCACGGGAATCGGGTGGCTTCCGTGCCTCCACGTGGAGGGCAATCAGGCCGTTGGAGAATTCGAACTGCCGGTCGATCCGGGCGGTTAATTTGAACTTGATCGAACCGCGCCAAGGACACGGCGGTTCGCGTCCCCACGTCACGTCGTCTGCAAGACGTGCTCGGGCAGTTGCCTTGTCGAAGTAACCGTTCCTATCTCGGCCGCGGCGGAGGCGGCGAAGTTCGATCCGGGCCCACTCGTCAACGGGTCAGGTGCGCACGGCTCAAGTGCGCATCGGGACGCGGCCCCATGATCGAGGAGTTACTGCCTCGGCCGTGCAGTTACTCCCACGATCGCGCAGTTACTCCCACGATCGATCGTGGAAGCGCAGTTACCGTTCGGCCCCCCTTTAAAAGGAGGGGCGCGGTAACTTCGTGTTTTCACCCATCTCCTTCATTTTGCCTTGAGCCCTCTGCGCGCAAGAGCTCGTTAGCCCCACTCTTTGCCGCGGCGTTATTAGGTCCAGCGATCGCTGCCGTCATCGTGCTCGCGCTCCTGTCGCGCTCATCATCGCCGCTCGTCTCCAGTTTCTTCAAGGGCGTCCTCAATCAGTACGGTGCCCAGCTCCACCAGCTAGCTCCGAACGAGATCCTCCACGCCGTTGTCTTCGTCATGCTCTGCGAAGCGTACCTGGGCATCCGGCCAAGCCTCTCGCTGTGGAGGTACTTCTTTCTCGCCAGCCTCCAAACGTCGAAGGAGACGGGGGTCGGCATTATGCTCCAGACTCGGGAGTCCTATGAGTACATCGAGGTCGATCTGAAGACCTCGCTGAAGGGCTGGAGGAAGTCGTGGTTCTATATCGACAACGTCGACCCTCAGCTCCTGCCCTTCGAAGACCTGGTGCCCCGAGAGACGGGGTCCTGGAAGTCGAAGCTCTCGGCGGCCGAGGTCGAGATGATTCGACCTCACCTGGAGGCGATCCGACGCCTCCGGGAGCAGGGTCTGACCGGGATGACGGTCTTCGGTGTCGCAATGCGTCGCCGGATCATGCCGCTGCGCCGTCGAGTGCACAGCATCGGGGAGTACGAGGGGCCGGACGATGAGATCTGCGAGATCCGCGGCCGGTCTCTCTCCGACAAGGGCGTCCTCGCCCGAACCTCGGCGGTCTTCAAGGATGCCGAGGATGGCCTCAACCGAGGGCCTCGTCCACTCAACAGGGACCATCGCCAGCTGGTAAGCGCGGGTCTTCCCTATTTGGTCGTGATAGTTGCCGTCGCGTGGAGCTTATCTTTGGTGTCCTTCAGGGTCCGCCGGTAGCAGCGACCGCAACCGAGGCCGCCGCCAGCTCCGCTGCAGCGTCGACCCAGCGTAGGGCCGAGTCCAGCTCCGCTGCGGCGTCGAGGCCGAGGAGGACCGACAGAATGCGGAAGGCGAAGCTCGGGTTCCTGGACTACCTGTCCAGTGGCGCGGGACCCGCGGCTTCAGCCGCGAAGTCGACGACGAGGCCATCCCGCGGCTCGAAGGCCGAGGGCAGTTCGTCGGCGGACTAGAGCATGGCTACCCTGGCAGAGGCGGCCGCAGCGGTCTGACCCTTTCGAGGGTCTGAGCTCCTCATCTGAAGACTCGCCACAGGAGCAGGGGTTGGCTGCGAAGAGGGCGAGGCTTGACCCCTTATAGGCGGTGGCCGTCAGCTTCGGGAGTCCCGTTGACTCCCCACCTCGGGCGGTCGAGGTGGCCACGGCGGAGCCGGCTCAAGCCCCGGTCGTCCCTCCGTCGGGGGGCCAGACCTCGTGTTGTCCGACCATCCGTATTCGTCGTCGGTCGGCGAGGTGAGTTTTCCGCGGCTCCGCCTCGTTCTCTTTTTTTTTGACTAACCAAGGCTTTTCGTTCTCTTTTTTTTTTGACTAACCAAGGCTTTTCGTGATCAGGAGTCTGATGACGCTTAGGTCGTCCCCGGGAGAGGGCCCCTACCGCTAGACGGGGCTATCGATTGGTTCGGCTACCTGATGGACCGGGTGGGCGGCACTTGGGCCCTCAATATGAGGCTGGTCACCGGCCTCCGGCAGCTGTCGGGGGTCGCCGAGGAGGTCGGCGCCATCCTTGACGAGCCGCACTTTGTCGAGTGCCAGGTAAGCTTGAGTTCAGCCTCTCCCTCCTAATCTTTGTGAATCTCGGGCTAACGGTCTTCAGCAGGATAACCTCTACATGAACCTGGGTCGGCCTCCCCGCGGGTTCGCCGCTTAGTCCGAGGTCAACGCCCTGAAGGAGGAGCTGGCGAAGGCGCGGGCCGAGTCGGGGGAGACCGCGGCCGACCTGAAGTCGCAGCTACTTGCTGCTCGGGAGTCGGCCCGCGTCGCCCTTGAAGAGGCGAACAGGGCGCATGCCAAGGCGGCGGCGTTCGACGCTCGGGCCACCTGGACCGCGGCGGCCCTCGAGCAGGCCAACAGCATGGTCGTCAGTAAGTTGCATCGTGTTCATCCGACCCTTAGGGTCAGGTTCTGACTTGTAATCTTGCAGGGCTTCGCCGTCAGGCCGCGGAGCACGACACCGAACTGTGGCGTCTTGGGCTCCTCCATCAGCACGCCGAGAGGGCCCGTTTGACCTTGGAGCAGACGCTCCGCTTGACCAAGGAGGAGCGCGACCGTGCCTTCGAGCAGGTCGACCTCCTCAAGTCCGAGCCGGTCGTGCTGCAGTCCGAGGTCTAGCAGGCGGCGACGGAGCTCAAGCGAACGTGGGAGGAGGCCACTAAGGTCGAAGAGAAACTCTCGGCGGCCCAAACCCGAAACGTGTGGCTCAAGAAGAGCCTCGATCGGGCGGGGCAGGCCGTCGAGGTAGCCGAAAAGGAGCGAGACGATAAGGGCGGACCCTTCCTCGACTTAGTTCTGTCTCTGGTTCGTTTCACTGACGATTTGAATTGCAGGATTGGCGGGCGAGGTTCGGACCCTGAGGTCGACGGGTCTGAACCTCATCAAGAAGTTGTACTCTGGCGTGTCGGACTCCGTCCCGATAGGGGTCGTCGCGCATGCTCTGCAGCAGCTCCCGAAGGTCGTCTCTGACGTCGTGATGAGGGCGCTGGAGGACGGGCCCTCGACAGCCTTGGCCCTGGTTCGCTCCCATTATCCGGATGCGGACTTCGGCAGGGTCGTCGAAGCCTTCGCGTCGGGCTACTCGGATGAGCAGCTGGACGCGATCTCGGTGGAGACGCAGGAGCCGGGGGCAAAGGCCGTCGCCGACTTCAAGACGGAGGACTTCCTCCCCGAACGATTCGGCCCGTTCCCCTATGTATAGGTTCGAGTTTGTAAGAGGTGTTATCGCAATAATAAAGAATATCGTTCGAAAAACTTTTGCGAGACTAAACTCGAGTTTCTGACCCCCCTTCGCATGCTGCGACTGTTTTTCGCGCTCCCTTTGGCGTCAATCAAACGAATGGGTCGAGTATAGCTCGTAGGGTCGGGTGTCGGGCTCGATACAGCCGTAGAGCGTCATTGACTCCCGATTCGTAGATATTATAGCCACGGGGAGGCTTCGAACGAAAAATGCGCGCGAAGTTTGTTGTGTTTGGGGGTCAGCCGCGAGCTTGGCGTGGGTCTGGGATCCGAATTCGAGGAAACAAAAAAGGTGAAAAAACGTTAAGGGTTAACGGGGAGCGGCGCCCCGGCGCAAAAAGTTGATAACCGAGGTCGAACATTGCGACACTCGAGAGGGTGGAGGTAAGTAGCCCTCGGGTGCGGGGGGTGGCCGAGACGGCCACGGCTCGCAGCCCAAAACGATGAACAGGAGTAAAGTTGCGAGAACTTAGCTGTTTTTATTAAGTGTAGAACCGTCGGAGGTTCTCGATGTTCCATGCGTTCGCGAGTTCTCGACCGTCCTCGGTTGCTAGTTTGCAAGCACCGGGCCTCAGGACGCGCTTGATTACAAAGGGCCCCTCCCAGGGGGTGATAGCTTGTGCTGGTCGGCTTTCGTTTGCACCCTTCTTAGCACTAGATCTCCTATGTTCAACGCCCAACCTCTGATGCGCCGAGCGTACAGACGTCGTAGCCTCTGCTGGTACTTGGCGGAGCTCAGGAGAGCGACTTCGCGCGCCTCTTGCAGCTGGTCGAGGCTGTTCTACAGCGCGACCTACGATCTTTCCTCATAGTAGGCTCGGACTCGCGGAGAGTCGTAGTCGAGGTCGATCGGCAGCATCGCTTCTGCTCCGAACGTCAATAAGAACGGTGTGAACCCGATGGTTTTGTTGGGGGTCGTTCGCAGACCCCAGAGGACCGACGGGAGTTCGCTCACCCATCGTCCGGCTGCCTGCCTGACGGAATCGTAAATCTGTGGCTTCAGCCCTTGGAGTATCATCCCGTTGGCCCTTCGGCCTGCCCGTTCGTCCTTGGGTGCGCCACGGAGGCGAAGTCCAGGCGAATGTGATACTCGTCGCAAAATTCCTGAAATTGCCAGCCGGTGAACTGCACGTCGTTGTCGGTGATTATGGTGTTCAGAACCCCGAACCGACAGATGATGTTGCGGATGAATCTGACCGCTCGGGTTGAAGTGATGTTGGGCACCGGCTCGGCCTCGATCCACTTGGTGAACATGTCGACGGCGACGAATAGGTGGGTGAAGCCACCGAGCGCCTTTTTGAATGGCCCGAGGATGTCGAGTCCCTAGACGGCAAAGGGCCAAGCGATCGAGATTGTCTGGAGCTCCTAGGCCAACAGATGCGTCTGTCGGGCGTAGAACTGGCAGCCCTGGCAAGCTCGGACGAGCCTTTCGGCGTCGGCCACAGCCGTCGGCCAATAGAAGCCTTGTCGAAAGGCTTTGCCGACGAGGGTTCTGGGTCCGACGTGATGACCACAGATGCCTGAGTGGATGTCGTCGAGCAGGTGCATGCCCTGCTCCTGAGGGATGCACCGCTGCAGTATACCACTCGTGCTTCGCTTGTAGAACTCGTCGTCCAAGATGACGTAGGCCTTGGCCTGTCGCAAAACTTTCTTGGCTCCGCTGGCGTCGGCCGGGAGAGTGCCGTCTTGAAGGAAGGCGAAGATGTCGCGAGACCAGTCGGGGGCGAGCGCCATGATCTCTGTCCCTGGATCTGGGATCGGCTCGCTCCCCGACCACCGTGACCCTGATGGAGGGTTTGGGGAGGACATCGAGGAAGACGCCGTCGGGGACCGGCTCATGCTCCGAGCCCATCTTAGCTTGGGTGTCGGCGGCCTCGTTGCCCCGTCGCAGAACGTGGTGGAGCTCAAGCCCATCGAATTTGTCCTCGAGCTTGCGGACCTCTTGACAGTATGCTTCCATCTTTGGGTCTCGGCAGCTAGAGGTTTTCATGACCTCACTGACGATCAATTCGAAATCGCCCTTGATGTAGAGGCACGGAACACCGAGGGTGATGGCCATCCGCAGGCCATGGAGGAGCGCCTTGTACTCGGTCGCGTTGTTCGAGGCACGAAACTGCAGCTGCAGCACGTAGCGGGACTTGTCTCCCTTCGAGGAGATCAGGACGACCTCAGCCCCCGCACCTTTGAGCATGCAGGAGCCATCGAAGTACATCGTCTAGTACTCGACGTTGCCGGGGGCCGGTGGTTCCTGAGCCTCAGTCCACTCGGCAACGAAGTCGACCAGGGCCTAGGACTTGATGGCCTGCCGAGGGACGAAAGCAACATCGAGCCCCAGGAGTTCCATGGCCCACGTGGCGATGCGACCGACCGTGTCTTTGCCACCGACGATCTCCTCGAGCGAGAAGCTGGTGACGACGCGAACGGAGTGGCTCGTGAAGTAGTGTCGCAGCTTGCGGCTTATGATTAGAACGACATAGATCAGCTTCTCCACCTGGGTGTACCAAGTCTTGGCCTCGGCTAGCACCTCACTGACGAAATAGACAGGCCGCTGAACAGACAAAGCCCGACCCTCCTCGCTTCGCTCGACGACGAGGACAGTGCTGACGACTTTCGAGGTCGCCGCGATGTAGAGGAGAAGGGTCTCTCCTGGGGTCGGAGACGTGAGGATCGGCGGCGATGAGAGCGAGGCCTTAAGACGATCGAAGGCTTCTTGGGCCTCGGTGGTCCAGGTGAACCGCTCTGCTTTTCGAAGCAGCCGGTAGAAGGGCATCGCTTTCTTGTCGAGCCTTGAAATAAAGCAGCTGAGGGCCGCCAGGCATCCTGTCAGCCTCTGGACGCCTTTGACATTGCTGATGGGCCCGAGGTTGAAGATCGCGGAGATCTTCTCGGGGTTTGCTTCAATCCCCTGTTCAGAGATGACGAAGCCAAGCAGCTTGCCCGAGGGCACCTCGAAAACGCATTTTTCGGGGTTCAACTTGATTCCATAGCGCCGGAGGTTTGCAAACGTCTCCTCCAGGTGGCTGAATGAGGTCGGAGGTCCGCCGAGTCTTGATGACGATGTCGTCAACGTAGACCTCTAGATTCCGACACAACTGGTCATGGAAGCACTTCTCCATGCAGCGCTGGTACGTGGCGCCAGCGTTCTTGAGCCCGAACGGCATCGTGACGTAGCAGAAGGACCCGAAGGGCATGATGAAGGACGTGGTCGGTCGATCGGATTCGCGCATAGAGATCTGGTGATACCCTGAGTATGCGTCGAGCAAACTCAGGGTTTCGCACCCGGCGGTCGAGTCCACCACTTGATCGATGCGCGGGAGAGGGAAGGAGTCCTTTGGGCAGGCCTTGTTGAGACTCGTATAGTCAACGCACATCCTCCATTGCTCAGTCTTCGTTTTCACCATTACAGGGTTGGCCAACCACTCGGGGTGGTAGACCTCTTGAATAAACTTAGCATCTAGGAGCTTCATCAATTCTTCCCTGATGGCCTGGCACTTCTCGTCGTCGAAATGCCAAAGTCGTTGCTTGACAGGCCGAGAGCCGCGATGATGTCGAGGGAGTGCTCGGCGACTTCTCTCGGGATGCCGGGCATGTCCGACGGTGCCCAGGCGAAGACGTCCCGATTCTAGGTGCGGAAGTCGAGGAGCGCGTTTTCCTATACGCTAGAGAGCGCTGTCCCGACCCTGGCCTTCTTAGCGGAGTCGACGGGGTCGAGGGCCACCTCCTTGGAGTCGTCGGCGGGCTTGAAGGATGTCAACGACGCGGCCCTGGAGTCGAGCGTCAGGGCTGACCCTTTAGTTTTGCGGATCTCATCCAGCTGGGCCGGGCCTGATCTGGCGGCGGCCAGCTCGAAGCTTTCCTGCTCACACGTCAAAGCGTGTTGGAAGCGCGACGAGACCGTGATGATGCCCTTTGGTCCGGGCATCTTGAGCTTCAGGTAGACATAGTTTGGGATGGCCATGAACTTCGCGTAGCATGGCTGGCCCAGGATGGCGTGGTAGGTGCCGGTGAAGTCGACCACCTCGAAGGTGAGCGACTCGGTTCGAAAATTGCTCTGCTCACCGAATGTGACAGGGAGCGTGATCTGTCCAAGGGGCGTCGCATAGCCCTCAGGGACGACTTTGTGGAACGGAGCGTGGGTTGAGCGAAGGTCGGCCTCCGTCAGCTTCATCGCTCGGAAGGCATCGACGTAGAGGATGTTGAGGGTGCTCCCTCTGTCCATGAACACCTTCGATAGGCGCACGGAGCCGACGATGGGGTCGAGCACCAGCGGGAGGTGCCCGGGCTGCGGAACGTGATCCGAATGGTCAGCCCGATCGAAGATGATCGAGGCCTCGGACCACTTGAGATAGCGGAGGACCGCGGGGTCGGCAGCGTTGACCTCCCGCGCCAGGTCCTCTTCTGGCGGCCGCGGGACTCGCAGTAGGCTGCGGGGCCGCCAAAAATCATGAGGCAGTCTTCCGGCTCGGGGAAGGCTGCGCCGACGTCTTCCTCAGCCCCCTTGGCCTGGGGGCCAACCTCGGCCGCCGAGGAGTCAGATTGGAATCCGCTCCTAAAAAACCTCCTTTCCAGGTGGCAGTTCCGGAGGGTGTGCTTGACCGGCACAGAGTGGTTGGGGCACGGTCGGTCGAGCATCTTCTCGAAGGGGCCATCGTGGTTGGCTGGCTTCTTGGTCGAGGGTCGGGCCGGTCGGTCAGAGGGGCGGTCCCCCCGACGGTCGGCTCTTGACCTTTCGTCCTTCGCCCGACCTCGGTTGAAGTTGGCATGCACAGCCTCCTCCTCGGTGGAGAAGGTTGTGGCGATGTCGAGGAGGTCCCGGGCCGTCCGAGGGTTCCTCCAGCTCAACTTGTGGACGAGCGCCTTGGACGTCGTGCCGCAAGTGAAGGTGTTGATGACGTCAGCGTCGCTGACGTCGGGGAGCTCGTTGCGCTTTCACAAAAAGCGCTGGATGTAATCCCGGAGGGACTCGCCGGGCTCCTACTTACAATTCTTAGGTCCCAAGAGTTACCTGGGCGCGTGTAAGTCCCTTGGAAGTTGCCGATGAAGATTCGGCACAGGTCGCTCCAGTCTTGGATGCAGCCCTCGGGGAGGTGTTCGAGCCACCCTCGGGCTGAGTCGGCGAGGAAGAGCGGCAGATACTGGATGGCGAACATGTCGTCCGCCCCTTCGGTCCTGCAGGCGAGGCGGTAGTCTTCGAGCCAGTGGACGGGGTTTGTCTCCCCGTTGTAGCGGCCGATGGTGGTTGGGGCGCGAAACCTTTGCGGGAATTTCGCGTGTCCGATGAGCGATCCGAATGCCCTGGGACCGACCCCGTCGGGGCTTGGGCTCCTGGAGTCGAGGGAGCCTCACCGGTAGTAGCAGTCATAGGAGCGCCTCCGCCGAGACTCGGCGCGTAGCTCACTCCTCGCCTGTCACCGGGCGTCGATGGTGCCGCGGGCGTCGTGGGAGGACCAACCCCACGTGATGTCGAGGGTTTCGTTCCTCGATTTGGCTGCCGCGCGCCGAGCTCCGCCGCTCCTAGGACCGACGGTTGCTTCTTGTCTCCGACTGCTGCGGCCGGAGGGACGCTTCTGGCTGTCGAAGCGCACTATCGAGGTAGAAGCGTACGCGGTCATATACTTCCCTCAGCGCCGGGTCCTTGGGAGCAGCGGTCTCGTCGAGGACGCATGCTGCCGCCGCGAGGTTCTCGAGCGGGGTGTCGAAGGTCGGCGGCCCTCCAGCTGCGAGCTGCTAGTAGGTGGATCGTCTCTGGGCCCACACCGCGTCGCTGGGCCCAGCTACAGCTTTGCCCCAAGGCTCGGAGCTGCCAGCTCGTCCCGGGGGCGGCCAGACCCAGCCGACCGTGTCCACCGCAGGGCGCGGGGACAGGTTGGCGCTCGGCGTGTTGCCGGGAGTAGCTGGTTCCGCGCCCTTCGGGGCGTGGAGAGTGAAGCACTCCCTTGACGGGTCGTGCCTCAAAACGTGACGGCTCCGGTGCCGCCGAGACGGTCGCCTCTTGCACGGAGCCTGGAGGCGCAGCTCGCCGCCTTCGTTTGCGACGAAGGTCAAGCTTCCGAAGCGACTTGCCACGAAGGCCGTCTTCAGAGACAACGACCGTGAAGCCCTCAAAACGGAGGTGGGAGACCGAAATGTCTCCCACGACAGCAAAGTAGGAGGCCATCGAAAAACCGAAGCGAGAGCACACCAAAAGAGAATCCCCCTTCCTGGTGCGTCAACTGTCGACGTTCTGACCACCGGCACAATACGAAAATACGATCGTGGGGGAGGTGTGCCTTCGTATTCGATGTGGCCTAGTCTTAGAAAGACTCAAAGGGGTTTTTTACCTGGTTCGGGCCACCTCGAGCGGTGTAATACCTTACATCCATGGGGTGAATTATCTCGATGATAATGTTACAGGAATCAGGTTTTCGGATCGGAGTGTGGATGAACGGGGGTGCTTGCTCAGAAGGATGCAAGGGCCCCTGTGGTGCTCGTTAGTTTGTCTTGTGTTGTCTTCTTGTCTCGTATGTGTTTCGTCCTCTTTCTATCGCTCCCCGGGTCCTCCTTATATAGGGCGGCCCGAGGTTGCAAACGGTGGGTCCTACGCGATCCTGTCGCCTCGCCGACAGGTGGTCCCTTTCGCTGTCGCTGTCATCATTCGTTCTGCCCACACGCGGGCATGGCCTGTCGTGTCGCACGTCAACGGCGGGCATTGTAGCGCCTGTCCGGCGCCGCTGTGCCGGCTACAGCGCTGTCGCGTCTTGTCCACCGGCTGCTATGGCTTCTGCTGGAGTGCCGTCGTGGTGAATCTCATCCCGTCCCATCCCGTCGGGGCGGATGGCGGTTGGCCACCGAAGTAAATGCGTCATTACACTGTATCTACCTCCCAGGGGTCGCTCCCTGGGGGTCGGTTCTTGGAGGTCGGAATCTTCATGCGCCTCAGGTCAGCTAAGTCTTGGCTATCGTAGATCATCGCCTTGAGGGGGTCGGATCGCGAGGTTGCCCGACCCCTAATCCGGAACCTCACGCGTACGAGCGCAGATCGTCAGGTACCTGGGGTACATGCTCCCGACAAGACTTACGTGTCACTACATGCTAGAAGGTAGCAAGGTCGGCCGAGACTTTTGCCTTCTCCGCTCAAAGCTCGTCAGCCTCCGTCCGAGCTCGAAGGGCGTCCCCGACCGTGATCTGCCGCTCCTTCCTGGAGTTGGTTAGTTGGCGGTGGAGCTGGAGCACGTCTTCTCTTGATGCGTCCCAACCACGGCCCGGCACGAGGGCCTCTACCCGAGTCCTCTCCTGCTCTGCGCATAGAGTCTCAACCTCTGTACGCAACCCATCTCCGGGTAGTGGCCGACCCACCACGTGGAAAAGGGTCCCCTGCAAGAAGAACACTCAAAAACATGTACGACAAAGCAAACAATAGATACTTAAAGACTACGACTTACCCGGGACTCCAGCAGGTCGAGATCCTAGAAGATGTCCCGGCACCCGCCCAGGCCTTCTAGAACCTGGCCAAGGCTGGAGCAGGCGGCTAGCACCGACTGCCGGGCCTCGCTGACTTGGCCATCATACTGCAGCCAGGCCTGCCTCGTTACCTCGCCCGAGTGGGCGTCATCCTCCTGCCCCGACCCCTGGGGGGTCGAGGTCAAAGGTCCGGCAGCAGCCGCGGCGGCCAACGACGCGGTGGCCGTCACCACCAACTTTTGCCCTCCTCCCGGAGACCTTCGTGGGTCTCGTCGGTGACAGTCGGTGCTGACATCGCTGGAGCCTCAGCAGCAACGGTCAGAGACAGAGCTGGTACGCTCTCCCCGACTGCCACCTCTTCTTGACCCTCAGCGTCGACAGCTAGGGAGGGCAGCATTTCTTCTTCTTCGGCCGCCGCTCACTCCCGACCTTCAGCAGCAATGCGGAAGCAGCCACGAAACGCCTCATGGCAGTGATCGACATTGGGGCCCTGTTGAACTCAACGCTCAGACCCAATATACAAATAAGACAGAAGAAATCTTCAAAAATCAAAACAAAGCAAGGTGACTTACTCTATCGACCGATGAATCGGTAGAGGATGGCCTCTACCTGGCGATGAAAGACCCACGACAGGAGCCCATGAAGTCCCCGCCTCTGTCGCAACAGTCGAGGAAGGAGCGGCAGTAGCGGCGGCGACAGCCGAGTTCGAGTCCTCATCCTTCACCCTCTTAGCCGAGGATCCGGCAGCTCCTACCGACTCCCTCTGAGGGCGGCGATCGATGAGAGGCGCGTCGTCAGAAGATTCGGAGTCCTCCACATCGAAGACTGTGGCCGGCAGCGTTGCGCTCGGAGCAGCAGCCTCAAAGGCCGGCATCGGAGCGCCCGACCCTGCGGTAGCAGCAGTGGTCGGCCCACCACCCGAGGTCATCCCGGATACCCTGGTCAGCGCCAAGACCGCCGGGACAGTTGCCCCCGCCAACTTAGACGGCGCTGTCAGAGGCAGATCCCCAGACGTGCGCGTGGTGCCAGATCCCAGGCCCAGGACCTGGTCGATGATGCCGCCACTCCGCCCCCTCCTGCGAGACGACGTCCTCTTCGGGGGCGCAGCGGTGCACTCGGTCCAGCCACAGCAATCCCGGACGGGTCCGATCAAGTTTGTTCGGTGTCGGCGCCGTCGGCACTCGCGAAGGGGCGACACCGCCGACATCGACCGCACACAATCAAGCAACGATGCTACAAAGACTCAAAAATCAAAGTTTACAAAGAAATCACTTACATGTGCGCCTGGCTGACCTTCGGCTAGCAGCTTTGGCCCGCCGATCATGTCGATGATGCCAACCCACTCTAGCAGCTTCGGCCCGGGCGATGATGTCCTCCTCCAATAGCTCCGCCCTAATCACTTCACGGGTGTTGTCGAGACGGCCGGTGTAGGAGTATATGTAGCGGGCTCGGAAGTGAAGAGGATGGATATGATGCTTCATGAACATCACGACCAACCCGGTGCCGGTCAACCTTCAGCCCAGAGCTGCATGATCCGTTGCAGCAGTGGCTGCAGCGCCCTCGTCTCTGCAGCAGTCGGCTTAGCGGACCATGAGTCACGGGATTCGGAAACCACGTCGCGGAATGCCGGCAGCTCGGGGACAACATTGTCGAGGTAAAACCAGATGTTGTTCCACCCCTTCAGTGACGTCCGAAAAGGAACCTGGATGTTGTCCCTCACGCGCGAGCCTCGGAGCTGGATCCCAGCACCCCTGACGCGTCGCCTGCCGGCGCTCTCAGCAGGAAGGAGGACGACGTGGAAGAAGTGTTTCCAAAGTGCATAGTGTGGAGCGATCCCCAGGAACACCTCGCACAGAGTGATGAAGGCGGCGACCTGCAACACCCCGTTTGTATTGACTTGATGCAGCCCGATGCCGTAGTAGAAGAGAAGGCTTCGGAAGCAGTCTTAGCACGGAAACGACAGCCTGCGCACATGGAAGCAGACGAAGCTCACCAACTGTTGGTCCATTGGCGTCAGCTCGTCCTCTCCCGCCGTGGAATACCAGTTGACGATGACCTTCGGCTAGAGGACGCTCGCTTGGGCGAAGGCATCAAGCTCCTCCTCGCTGGCGCGCGCTCTCCTCCACAACACATGTCATACCTCATTTCTGGGATACACTGTGCACCACGTATCAGTCCCTGAATCAGTAGCTGATACGCACTATCACATCAAAATGTATATCAAAAGCATACTTCGAATAAACAGATGTATCAGACCTTTACCAGTTGACCAGCTAGAGGTGGAGCAAACAGCGGAAAACATGGCCCAAAGCCACAAACAAACTTGAGAATCAGAACGAAAACCCAGCACGTCATCGTCTTCTACGAACCTTCTCTGCCTAAAACCACAGCTGCAGACTGTGAGTACATAAGGTACTCAGCAAGCCCTAACGCTAAGCAGATATATATATATATATATATATATATATATATATATATATATATATATATATATATGTGCATATTTGGTTGTAGGAAAGATTAGGCTATGAGGTTTTCTTTTCGCAAAAAGCCAGTTTTATGCAGGGACCACTACAGAAACTTTGCAACAAGGGGACCACAAAATATTTGTTGTCTATATTTTAGTAGGTTGGTCCTAGAGGAGATGTTCATCGATCCCGCCAGTACCCAAGTTTTAGTCGGAGAGCTAGCACGCAACCGTACCGTCCACTAGTACACAGCCTTCACTTTGCAAAACACGGGCACCTACACCCACTCACTCCGACAAAGAAAATAATGAGACTAATCAAAGTGAGCCCAAGCTGTAGTGTGTCAATACTGTGACAACGGCTATTCTGGATGGATTATATACTCTGCAGAGGTTGTACACTGTACCCACAGGCTATGCTCCTCTTGATCAACAGAGTTGCATAACGTTCACCCCAACACACACCAGAGTGTCCACAAAGTCCGCCTCAAGATACTAAACAGGGGTCATCCCTCAAAGGTTTTGCCTGCCCTCGATGACGCGATAGCACATTCTCATAGCCAGACCGTGGGTCTAGATCATCCACGTCCTCTCCCAGGGACCTCACACAGATAGGTAATTCTGAAAACCAGGGGGCTATACCTGTGGGCAATACGATCCCATAGCGCGGGCTATTGTTGTAATCAAAGACCAGACCATGAGTATCTCATGTCTGCTCCTGCGACTTGTGTATCAACCGACCGCCTTAGGGGTCAAGGTAGACGACCAAGGGGGTGGAGTGAGTCTCGCCCAGACAGGTTCTGTGGTTGCACGAAATCACTACGTTGAGGTCCGATGAACCGGTCCTTATATGGCAGGGGCGGCGATTGTTCACGGCAGGTGGACCAAACCGAAGCTTAACACCTATCACATCACCTTCACAGAAGCCCGCTCCACAACCAGAAAACACCCTTCTTCACCTAGCATCAGTTGCACTATCACCCTTCCCACTTTATTTTACACACACCACCAAACTTATTTTAACACGTTTCATAAGATGATTGGTGTATGGTGTGACGATGCACCGCATCGCGTAAAGGGTCCTAAGCAATTTAATATCAAGGCAACTTTCTGTTAGTTAAAGACTAACGAAGAAAATCCTATGGTTAACAAGGGGGTATTATCAACGGGTAACAAGGTAGTATTCATATTTAATGAGAGTAAGTAACTGACATAAATATAAATATGTAATATCAAGTAGGACATTTAACTACACAATGTTTTAACATAGATTAAAATAAATATGCAAGCATTTAGGTCATATAGGTGCGCAAGCAAAATATAGTATTAATATGATCAGGGGGTTAGAGCTTGCCTAAAAATCCTTATTCTTCAGACTTGGCTTCTCGATAATCTTCAAATCGAGTCTTGAATTGTTGGCTTGATGTCGAAGTCTTCGGGCTTTTCCTCGTATGTCTGATCTTCTATCTTCTTTGGAGTCCCGCTCTTCTTCGAATTCAGCGTTGTCTATATGATAGGACATGCCTAATAAAACTACTGTAAAAGAAACAAGGCTCGAGAAGAATCGATAAGATCCAATAAACCTCGAATAAGAACCAAATAAACTCCACGAGGAAATCAAAGGTACATTATGCATGATGCGATGGCTATCTTAATGCAATGTTTAATATCCTAGGTGCACCTTAGTGTTATTTACTATAAGTTAATTATTGGAATAATTATTTATTCTTAACTTTATTCTAGTGCTTATGCAGTTACATGAGTAGTTAAGGGCTGTCGTGTATTGTTAATTATACTAAGGCTTTCGTATAGGTATGGACTTAGGTTATGGTTTACTTACTAACACTGGGAGTTCCATGAGTCATATTTTGCTTAATCACGACTTAGCAATATTTACTACAGTGTAGCTATTAATTACTAGGTTCATTCTAAACCATATTCATGTGATTGCGACAGTGGGCCATGTGGATGCTATATACA
>BCLH01000333.1:59199-85723 GCA_001602315.1 Zoysia pacifica | reverse complement strand
TGATTAATGACTAGTTATCAACTCTGCATTAATAATTAAATTACTATCCTAAATAGATGACATCACTACAGGTGAGTGAAGGCACATCATCATTATTAATTATCTAATTTATACATATTTGTCGGCTATCCTAAATGATCAATGATTAATCATCTGATTTAATTAATTAATTAAAATACTAGAACTAACATGTGGTAACTTTACTAATCTACATATTAATTCATAGTGGATAACATGTTAATTTGGTTTTGAGGAATAGTGTGTCATGGCTAATTATTTAATTTTCAAGTATTTGTATGTCATCTTAATTTGTTGGTAATTTTATTACTCAATTTACTAAATTTAAGCCTGTAAATGGTGCGTGTACTAATTATTAAATTACGGACATCAAGTGGCATGTCGCTAGTGTATGCTAATATGGAATCAGATGCATCAGTGTGCCCTCAATAATTATTTAATTATCTACTCGTATGTGATATTATGATCAGCTAATAATTAATTAACAATTAATTACTTGATTTTATCTTTATAATCAAGTTACTAGAACTAGTATGTAATTTTGGTGCTAATACGTATGTATACTTAGTAAAATGCTTATATGAGCCATGTTCACTCATTTCCTAACATTCATATACAGTTATCTAGTATTTTACTAATAATTATGTAATTCTAACTCTAAACTAATCTACATAGAGCTAATATAGGTATATGTAGCAATGCATGCTATTAATGGTACTAAATCATGCTAATAGGATGAGGTGTACACTATAACTAGTATGTAACTATGCTTAAAATAGATTACACTAAAACATTAGTATTAAAACCAATAAAAGCTAATAAAAGAAATCGAATTAAAGCTCTGATAAAACTTACCAATAAAAACCAGCATGGTTGGAGATTAGCCAAAGTTTGATAGTTTCATGAGGTGGTGCTCGAGACAATGATTCCAACAATATAAAAATCGTTGGAAACGGATTCACGGTTGGAAAGATATGGCGATTTGATTGTGTATGGTGACTCAGGGACCTTTTTGTAATTAACATGGCTTAGGGGTCTGAGTGTTAAAAAGGCAAGGACTAATTTGTAATAGTAATTTGGCCAGGGGTTCCTTGGAAAACTTTGGACTAAAATGGGATTTAATAAAACATGGAGGGGCTTCCTACAAAAATAGCTTCTCTTACTGTGCACGTGCCGGCTGCCTTTTAGCAGAAGTGTGGACCGGCTCCACGGTTCCGTGGACCAAGACCACGAGCCGGTCCACGCGGGCGCCATGGACTTCGGCTGCGGCCAGGCGGCAGACCGGCCGGAGGGCGGCGGAGCTTGGCCGGAGGAGGGGCAGAGCTGTGAGGGGAGCTCGTTGGCAGCCTCAACAAGTCCGGGGGAGGGCGTTGCTGTGCCGGTCGACGGAGAGACGCGCGGCCGCGGGCGGCCCAAGTCGCCGGGGCGCAGGGTGGCCGGAGGGCGGCGAAATCCGGGCGAAGGAGAGGGAGTAAGGAGCCGGGGAGCTGCCTGCGCACTCGGCGAAGTTGGGGATAGGCCACAGAGGGCCGGCGATGGAGAAGGGGGGCCGAAGGCTGCAGCGGCGGACGGCGCCAGAATGCAGGGCGGCCAAAGGCCTCAGGCACCGGGTGGAGGAGCTGCAGGGAGGCACGCCGAGCGGCATCGCGGCCTCAATCGGGCCGGGAAGACCCTGTAGTGCCGGCACCGGCCATGGACGGCTCACAGCACCGATGCGCAGCACTGGACAGCAAGAGGGCGGGGGCGACCATGGGAATCGACGCATGAGATAGAGGACGGCGCGTTGAGTGCCTCTGGGAGCTCGAGGGGGTCGGGGAGGCATCGTAGGGCGCAGGTGACGGGGCCAGTCAGCGCACACGGGCGGCGCACGGCAAGACTTGGCTCTGACCGTGCTCCAACGAAATCGTAGGGCTTGGGAGGTAGGAGAGGCCGAGCAGTTGGTGCACACGACGCTGGGAGGGGAGTGTCTGCCATTTTATAGCCGAGGAGGAGTGGGGGCTGGTATGGGCGACGTTATGAGGCGTGGTATGGGCACGGGCGTGGGCGCGGTGTCGGCGCAGCGTGGGCGCGCGGATGGCACGGGCATGGGCGTAGGCATGGGCGTAGGCATGGGCGCGGGGATGGGTGCGGGGATGGGCAAGAGAGAGAGATTAAAAAAGAAGATGGAGGTTGACAGGCAGGTCCGAAAAAGGAAGAGCTAACGATCTCGGATTGGGATGAAATTTTGTATGATGAATCTTCAAAGTGTGTTCTACAACATAAATTGTTTGAGACGTGTTTTTCAAAGGGATTAAGAAGTTATGGAATTTTGAAAGCAGATGATCGTTAAGAGAGGTTGTCTACGGGAGGTACAGATTATTTATTCAAAATTGTCTGATTTGGTTGAAAATCAAACTTTTCGGAGCTCAGATGGGTTTGAGATTTTGTGGGGTGGTGGAATATTTTTGGATGAACAACTTTTCTTTTGGGCTCATCTCCGAATTCGACTTCGATTTTGTTCTATAAAATCCGAAGAGCAGATAGCTGGCTTAAAGAAGTGAATATATTTGAAGGTGGTCAAATAAGATTTAAATGAATTGGAAGGATATAAAATTCAAGGGATTGGATGGGTTCAAAATTTAGATGGTACACGAGAAAATGAACGGCAAGGACGAAAAAGAAAAAGGGCAATCACTTTCACACGGTTAAATTTTAATATTTCATGAAATCTCCAATTGATTCAGTTTGAATTACAAAATGAAATTTTTCTATTATGAAAAAGGAGGGAAAGAGAGATACAAAATGTTAGCATTTTCGTTAGTGACAAATTAAATTTTTGAGTTTTAATTAGGATAAATTTTGGGGTGTGACAGATCTACCCCACTTAAAATGAATCTCATCCCCGAGATTCGCTCCGTCAGAGGGTTGGGAGAAGGTCTCACCTCGTCTTCTTGGTTCATGCAACTTGAGCTTCGTGGTGACTTCAATGACGGTTTTCTTGATCTTCTGTCTTGGCTAGGCTAGTGACAGTTTGCACAATCTGTTCAAACGATTAATTATGAACTGCCTTTTTGAATATCTTGCTCTTCGAAATTATCCTCAAAGGTGGGTTTACCAAGGTTCCTCTTAAATTCAATTGATACTGCGGTCCTTAGTTACCTGTTCCTTATGGTCACACCGTGTTGACGTTTGTTCTCACCTTCCGAACTTCATCTTGTTACTTGTCAAATTTACTGAACAAACTGATACTTATGCCTATGCTGGTCTCTGTTCTGGGTGTTTCTCTGGTGACCTTGGTAGATGGCATTACCCTCAATGTGATGCTACCCCACTCAAAATGATTTTAACTGGGGGTCATCAATTCCACACTGTGATGTCTTGTACTAATCTAGTCCAGGAGGGTTCCGACATTATAATTGATGGTCCAAAAATTAACTGACTCTAATAGACTTGCGAGTGAGGTTTCTGGTGACTGTTGATGTGTTACTCCGTTGAATGTACGGTTTAATGCCTCTTTAGCTGGCCGATGAGATTTAGATTCTATCCAAAACCAAACTTTTCTCTTTGAGTTTGAAAATCCAAGGTATTCTGCTTATAAGCATCAGATGTTGTCCTCTTTGATCCATGGGAAACTTCAGCACAGACTATTTGCCTGCAAGGCTATTTACTCTAGGTTGTCCTTACGACCATATAATGCTGTTGTTCTTGGGACCTGGGTGACCTTGATTATGTTCATCACTCAGAAAGTAGAGATGTGACTGTATGATTCTTATGTTGGTTGTCATTGATCTGTTCTGTTGGTGTTGGGTCACTATATTCTTGCATGCTTGATTTTTATGAATTCTTTTTCTAAGATCCATAATTCCAGGGGTGCAACTCGCTCTTTCTCTTACAATCCATGATGAGTTTTCTGTGCCCATGGCGCAGAGTGCATTTTGGGGTTTCCGGGGAATTTTCTTAACCTTACTTTGTCATTGTCGGTTCCATTGCGAGCGGTGAGACTTTATCTCTGTTATCTGTGAGGCTTGTAAGGACTAAGGCATCTTTCTTCTCACTGTCAACACTAGGTAGACTGATCTCATAGTGAAATCTTCAGTCATTCCTTGACGGTTCACTGGGCATATCTGGTGTTATCATATCCCTATGATTCATAACTCAAATCCTTGTTATACTGAACTATGGTGGATCTTGGTCACGAATATGTGATATTCTTGTAGGGGCTGGGCTTGATGGGTCCACAACATGTAACTTGGCAATTCAACTGTGGTGATGATTTGCTGCCGATCTGTCCTCTTTGGTGGACCTGATTAATTTCGGGCAGTATTTCTCTCATCTTGGTAGTTGCTGGATCTTGACTTATATTGATTGATGATAATTGGTTGTCCTTTCCTCCACTGTTTAGTGGTAATGGTTGCCTTTCATGGACTTGATGGCTTGTAAACTTCCTTCGGGTTTGGTTCTGGGCGATGGTCACCTGGGTTTGGAGGAGGTTTGGTCTCTGGCAATGTATTTTTTGTAATTATACTGATGTTCCAGTTGCTTAAAGCACACAAGCAATAAAACCAAGAACTAGAAACTCTCGAATTCATGCAAACAACATATTATTAGTTGTGGTTGTTTCAAGTGTAAACGTACTACAAACGTGGCTCGAGGTTTTGAGTAATGTTGACTATCGGCTTCTATTTAGATTATCTGGCATTTCTTCTTTTTCTTCGTTTCTTGCACACATGCCGAGCTTCGACGAGCTCAAGGTTGAGTGCTCCATTTGGGATGCTTGCAAAGTATATGTTCCATTGCTTGACTTCCGGTTACCATCCTGGTTACTGGCACACTTTCTCATTTTCCGTGTCCACTGACGATCCTTTAGTTTACCAATATTCCAATGATCATATTTCTTTTAGTATAACCTACCCCACTTAAAAGAAATAGGGTCATACTAAATTCTGAACGTACTCCACTTTTACTTCAAGTGAGTAGCGTTAATTATCAAGCTTGTCAAAGGAACCAGTATTATTCTTGTTCAACCGTTGTGGATTCCAAAAGTCTGGGTGACAAATACCCTCAAGCTAATGCTTACCGCAAGGCAGGAATTGCTTCGAGGTCATTGCCGTTCTTTCATTGTGCTGAACACCATGTGACCACAGGTTCTATCCTGGTACATTATCCATGTGGGCGCGAGGATGGGCACGGGCATGGGTGCAAGCATGGGCGCGAGGATGGGCCCGGGCATGGGTGCGGGCATGGGTGTTGGGATGGGCGCAAGCATGGGTGCCGGCATGGGTGCGGGCATGGGCGCTGGGATGGGCAAGAGAGAGAGATTGGAAAAGAAGATGGAGGTTGACAGGTAGGTCCGAAAAAGGAAGAGCTAACGATCTCGAATTGGAATGAAATTTTGTAGGATGAATCTTCAAAGTGTGTTCTACAACATAAATTGTTCAAGACGTGTTTTTCAAAGGGATTAAGAAGTTACAGAATTTTGAAAGCAGATGATCGTTAAGAGAGGTTGTCTACCGGAGGTACAGATTATTTATTTAAAATTGTCTGATTTGGTTGAAGATCAAACTTTCCGGAGCTCGGATGGGTTTGAGATTTTGTGGGGTGGTGGAATATTTTTGGATGAACAACTTTTCTTTTGGGCTCATCTCCGAATTCGACTTCGATTTTGTTCTATAAAATCTAAAGAGCAGATAGCTGGCTTAAAGGAGTGAATATATTTGAAGGTGGTCAAATAGGATTTAAATGAACCGGAAGGATATGAAATTCAAAGGATTGGATGGGTTCAAAATTTAGATGGTACACGAGAAAATGAACGGCAAGGACGAAAAAGAAAAAGGGCAATCACTTTCACACAGTCAAATTTTAATATTTCATGAAATCTCCAATTGATTCAGTTTGAATTACAAAATGAATTTTTCTATTATGAAAAAGGAGAGAAAGAGAGAGACAAAAATGTTAGCATTTTTTGTTAGTGACAAATTAAATTTTTGAGTTTTAATTAGGATAAATTTTGGGGTGTGACAACACATCCATGGTGATGACGGTTGCGACAACAACGACGAAGAAGGCGGTGATGATGGTTGCAACGACAAAGGAGGTGAAGAGCATGAGGAAGAAGCAACGGGCAATGTGGGATTCGAAATCCCCACCCCGCGCCCCTTTTATAGAGGGGAGTGAATGGTTTCACTCCCCACGACCCACGACGCACGACACGATGTGTGCAGGCGCAATTATTGTCCACCAGGATGCCCGAACCATTGGACACCCACGATTTCAACCACCACCTACCAACGGGTGGGTCCGAGCGACGCATCGGTGCCTTCGCCTGTCAGATGTGATGCGCATGCACTTGGCGTAGGCTTAAATGCCTACCGTACAGCTCGAGTGTCACACGCGCGAAGCGTCGCCCCACAGTCGCCGTCCGATCGACACGCCCTGATCGTCTGATCTAGCCGGCGGTTACCTTTTTCACAGTCAAAGATCCGCCGTCCATGCGATGCATCGAGACCGTTCGATCTTTGGATCCATCCCCCAATATTTTTCTAAGTGTTCAACAGGATCAGGCCCTGCGAGCCCGAGCGACTGAGGGCCGTCGACCAGTCCGTCTGATTCGATCCACGCTCATAGTGCCGATCATGAATTCGACTAGTCTGCCTGATCCGACCTAAGCATTTATCTCACGACCGTAACTGGACGGATCCTCCCTGTCCAACCCCTTTGGGTCGCATACGAAGATGATGCTTTCGCTCAGTTACAAGGTCTCGATCTGACGACCAGACCCTCGACTGGCCCTTTGAATCGCTCGAGAGCTCAGAGGCTACACCCTATGGGTGCGCTCGCGCCCCCCTTAGGACCGACCACGGAAGGTCGGCTACAAAGTATGAAGACTGTCACGATTCAGCCCCACGTCGCCTCAACACGATTGCAAACGGCACCGAACTCGAGGGCTACTATTGGGATAATATATCTCGGGTACCTACAGTCCCGGCCCAGTCAGCAGATCCAGCTGCCAGAGATGGCCCATCAAACCCCGAATCCATGAACAACTCAACTCCGCTAAGTCCCAAAGACATGGTCCGACCACCCAAGTGTTGGATCTACCTGAAGACGCTGCTCGACCATCCGAGGGTCGGGGCCGCTCGACGACACGGTCCAACAATTCATGGGTCGGACCACCTTACCCGTCCGACCTAGGTCGAAGCATTGCCTTTGGATGATCATTGGACACGGATTCCTAACACTGTGTATCAGGCACTATGTACCAAGAAAAGCCGACTCTGTCCATCCTGCGATAGACAAAGGATAGAGACAAGGATGACGACAAGATGACCTGGTGTCTAGAAGCTGTCAGGGAATCAACTTTGAGCTATCCACAGCCCCACCCGTCAGGGGACCGCTCGGTTACGTAGGAGCCAAGCCATGTAACCCGGCCCAACCCCTATATAAGGGCGCACCAAGGACCCTCAGAAAAACGGCTAAATGAGTCACAAACAAACCGCAGAGAACTACAGTAGAGAGATACCCGAAACCCTAGAGTTCTTGCTCGAGAAAGAACCCTAGCGCCATTGTAACCCTCTCTGTTCATCAAATTCCACGATATATACACCCCTAATCCTCGACATAAGGTATTACGTCTTCGCGACGGTCCGAACCAGGCTAAATCTCTTGAGTCTTCTGTAGACTACACCATATCAGTGAGAAGAAGTGCGCTATCCTCTCTCCGATACATAAATTCTAACACCCCCCTTCAAACTTATGGCGGATCAACAATACTGAGTTTGGAGAGGAAGAAACTATGTTGTGGTCTAGTCTGTGCCTTCACAAAGAAGTCTGCAATCTGTAGGTCCAAAGGCACATACTGAAGATCAACTACATGATCATGAACCTGAGCTTGGGTAAAAAATAAATCCACACCGATGTGCTTGGAGAGCTTATGCTTCACCGGATCTCGAGCCATAGCCATAGCACCTATACACTATAGCACGCAACTCAGCCTCAGCACTAGAACAAGATACTGCAGTTTGCTTCTTTGTCTTTCGAGCAATGAGAGAACCACCCAAGAAAACACAGTAAGCAGATATGGAGCTAAGGTTCGAAGGATCACTAGCCCAAGTAGCATTAGAGTAAGCATGAAGACTCAAGGATCTAGAGCGCGGAAAGAAAAGACGACGGGAGCAAGTGCCACGGAGGTAGCGTAGAACACGAAGAAGGTGACTATAGTGGGTGTGAGTAGGAACGAAAATGAACTGACTAAGAATGTGCACTGAATGAGAAATATCAGGACGAGTGACACCAAGGTAGAAAAGACTCCCAACAAGACTACAGTAACGAGTAGAATCCTCAAGGGGCTGACCATCAGTTAGACGAAGCTAAAGGTTCAGCTCTATGGGTGTCTC
Source organism: Zoysia pacifica (assembly GCA_001602315.1). Lineage (NCBI taxonomy): Eukaryota > Viridiplantae > Streptophyta > Magnoliopsida > Poales > Poaceae > Zoysia > Zoysia pacifica. The sequence continues at coordinate 77,333 of BCLH01000333.1, read as the reverse complement.
TACAGTATGCTCATCAGTCAAAGAAGCTCGAGCAATAAGATCATGAATGCACTCATCAGAAGAGGAGGAAACCTCAATCCCAAGAAAATATCGAAGAGGTCCAAGGTCAGACATCAGAAACTGCTCACTGAGCCTATCCATAACAAAGACAATATATTGAGAATCATCTCCTGTAATGATCATATCATCAACATATAGGAGAAGAAGAGTACGAACTTGAGGAGAAGAGTGAACAAAAAGCGCCGGGTCATGGTCGCTAGCAGAGAAGCCAGCAGCTAGAACCACAGAAGAAAAATGCTCAAACCAGGCATGGGGAGCCTCCTTAAGGCCATACAAAGACCGCCTAAGGTGACACATGGAACCTTGTGGAACAGAGTACCATGGAGGAGGCTGCATATAAACAACCTCATGAAGCTCACCATTAAGAAAAGTATTCATAACGTCAAGCTGAGAAATATACCAGTTCCGCAAAGAGGCAACGACCGAAACAGTGAGAACCATGGTCATATGAGCGATCAGAGCAGAGGTCTCGTCAAAGTCATGACCCTGCTCCTGCTAGAATCCACGAGCAACAAGGTGAGCCTTTTATCGCTCAAGAGAACCATTTGAGCGGATTTAAATCTTGTAGATCCACTTGCACATGATAGGACAAACACCGGAGGGAAAAGGAACTATCTCCCACGTACCTGTACGCTCAAGAGCAGCAAGCTCCTCTGCCATCGCATCCTGCCACTCCTGACGGTGTACAGGTAGCCTCTGAGAGAGCCACAGAGGTATAGGCACAAGGATCGAACCAAGTCGGAGACCGATGAGCACGACCACTATGACAAGGAGCCGGCCCAGGGACAGGCTCCGGTGAAGGAACAGATGGTGGTGAGGGGGGTGGTGGTGAAGGAGGAAGTGCTGGTGAGGGGAGAATGGTGGGGGGAAGACGTGGCCTCATCAAGCAGGGAAACGTCAAGAGATGAATTCACGGTATAATCAGAACCATAGCGAAATGCTCCAAGAAAGGTCTATGGAAGGAAGCGAGATACGCAGAATGTGGGTAGGAGCAACTAGCGTATCCGAAAAGACAAGGAAAGAGAGAGGCGCAACTAAAGAACTCTGCGAAGTATCAGGAGATGGACGAGGATAAAAAGGACAAGACAAATCTAAGATAACATCTGGAGAAGTCCGCATCATTTGAGCAACAGGGTCCCAGAACTGGTAACCCTTATGCTCCATGCTATACCCAAGAAAAACACACTCAACCGACTGAGAGGTGAGTTTGATACGCTCTTCTCTGGGGTGTAGAAGAACGTAGCAAGTACAATCAAACAGACAAGAGAAGAGTAGTCAAGAAGATGTCCAAGAAGCAGCTCGAATGGAATGCTACTCTTGAGAGAGGCAGAAGGCTGGATGTTGATGAGGTAAGTGGCTGTGGAAACTACCTCAGCCTGGAGGTGTGGTGGAACAGAGGAAGCAAGCATGAGTGCACGGGCAGTCTCAAGAATGTGGCGGTGTTTACGCTCAGAAACACCATTTTGAACATGCACACCAGGACAGGAGAACTGAGCGAGAGTCCCCTGAGACTCAAGAAAAGCATGAAAAGCTCCAGAGGTTAACTCACCAGTAGAGTCAGCACAAAAAACACAAATGGCCATGTCCAAGTGCATGTGAACCAAAGCAGCAAAGTGTTTGTAAATGGAGAAAACTTCACTACGAGAAGTCATAAGATAGACCCAATTATAACGAGAGAAATCATCAATAAATATAATGTAGCATCTATAACCCCTTTCGAATGAAAAGGAGCCAGACTCCAAACATCTGAGTGAACTAGATCAAAAGGACGCTGAGAAACAGACTCACTACTATGATAAGGAAGCTGAATATGCTTTCCTAAATGACAACCCTAAAATGAATAGAGAGACACATCTTCCGAGACATGCCCTAAAAGACCTATACCAACACGAGAAGACAACCTAGACCCACTAATGTGTCCAAGACGATGATGCCACTGATGAAAACTCCCAGCAGAAGCAGCAACACCAGTAGCAGCAGTAGTGGTGGACGGAAGACACAACCAATCAAGTTCGCAAAAATGCTGAGAATCGCAGCGCCGATAGCCAGAACCAATCTAAGCTCCCGTGTGGCGGTCTCGAATATAGCAAGAATCAGAATCAAGGATAACACGGCAACCATAATCAGTAATCTGACCAACAGACATAAGCCAAAAAGAGACACGAGGAACATAGGAAACTGAAGGGACCTGAAAACTAGAGGTCTTAAAAGAGCCTCGACTAGCAACAGAAAGGGAAGTTCCATCAGCAGTAGCAACAATAACAGGTGATGAAGGAGGACTCAAGGATGAAAGAGCAGAAGGATCTGAGGTCATGTAAAAAGAAGCTCTAGAATCAAGAATCCAAGGCTTACCTGACTGTGTAGAAGAGGGTGGGTTCGCATTGCTGAAAGACGCAAGCACAGCACTCGCAGAACCTATCATGACAAAAGGCGACGAAACGCATAGTCAACGAAGTAGACGTAGGATCTCCTACTGAGTATTCGACGTCACCAAAGAAGTCGATGTCATAGTAGTTGAAGAGGAAGATGTTTCAGCTGGATGTTTCTTCTTCTTCTTCCTGTAACACTGAGTCTCCTAGTTGCCATCATGACCACAGCAGTCAAAGTGAGAGCGTCAAGTACCAGAGGTAGGAGTGCATGAAGCAGTGGCCAAAGTAGCTGTTGAAGAAGTCGTCGAAACTGGAGGAGCTAGTGAAGGAGCCGTAGTAGGTACAGTCGATAGATCCACAAGTACTGATGGGGTCAACGAAAGTGGCAGAAGACCAGCACCACAAAGACGAGTCTCCTCGGAGCGAACAGCAGTAAGGGTCTCCACAATAGTGACCAGAGGGTGACGTGCAAGCAGCTGAGCATAAATCTGCTCGAACTCCTGACAAAGATGGGTGAAGAACTCGTAGAGACACCAAAAATCACGCTCAGTTCAGAGAGTGTGACAGCAAGCATATGTACGGCACCCAGCAGTGCACAGTAAATCCATCAGACGCCAGATGACAGTCAACTGGATGTAGAAGTCATCAACAGAGAGCTCACCTTGCTGATGCTTACGATGAACTACTGAGAGATAGAGAGCATCCCCTAATGGCTCGAAGCGACGAAGGTAAATCCACACCTCAAAGGTCGTGGAAAATCCCACAATCTCCGCAGCATACTGAGGAAGCAGACAGGCAACTAGGATAGCAACAGCCCTGGCATCATCATCAACCCAGTCGAAGTAGGCGGTGAGCTCCTCACGGTACAAGTCCAGAGACTCTTGATAGGCAGAGACAGCTTTGTCGTAGGTTGCAGTAGCTGCAGCGGGCGAGGTCAAAGGAGCATCTACTGCAGGAGCACCAAAAGCAGGAGTCATAGCCGAAGTACCGAAAGCTGGCGCCGTAGCACCAAAAGCTGGCGCCGTAGCAGGTGTACTGAAAGCAGGAGCCGTAGCAGGTGTACTCAAAGGAGGAACAGGCTCTGTGGGTAAAAGAGAAATGTCCGGACAGCGATAATCACCACAGAGAATGCTCCAGAGACGAAGACCGTGCATATGGATGCGCATGTGCTGAATAAATCCACATAGTTGGTGCTAGGGCTGGACGCCGAGCCAGCTCGGCTTGGCTTGGCTTGGCTTAGGCGAGCTTGTGAAAAAAACGAGCTAGTTTGGTTTGGCTTAAAAAATAAAATAAGCTAAAATGTCAGTTTGGCTTGGTATGATACAAGCTCGAGCTAGTTTGTTTAGCTTGCGAGCTCGGTATATGAAACACAATTAAGAAACATTTCAAATATAGGTAAGAATGTTTGAAGTTGTAGACATATTTAATACTAAAATGATATCTAATAAAAAATATATTTAATACTAAAATAATATCTACTAAAAAATTTAGAAAAACCTAAGCTGTAATAGTCTTCAAATTTCATCATTTGATCTGAAAAAATATCATTTTATAAATTTTATGTCACCACCGATTCTGAAAATGCCACAAACTCGACATCATCCTCATGGCATTTTTGCTTAAAATAAAGTGTAAAACAAATTTATTATACATTTAAATTATTATTATCATGAGAAGATATTTTTTTTAATAAGAATAAAATACAATTTTAAACTTGGTTGGCTTGCGAGCAGCTTGCAAGCCAGCTCCGCTCGGCTTGTAATTGAAGCAAGCTGAAATATGAGTTTGGCTTGTTTAAAAATTTATCGAGCCGAACCGAGTCGAGCCGAGGCAAGAGCGAGCTGAGCTAGCTCGTGAGCTTCGAGCTTAACATCTAGGCCTAGTTGGTGCCATCGAATAGCGCCGCTCGAGGAACAGCAATAATAGATGCCATCAGCTGCTGTAAAAGGGGTACCTATTTTTTTTTTCCTTTTTTTCTTTTTTCTTTTTTTTTTTTACTACCGATCAGATCAGATTGAACAGATCGATCTCACCCGAGACCGTACCACCTGGGTCAATCGAGTAACAAAACAAAACAAAAAAATAGAAAAGAAGAAACGAACCAAACGATGGATTCGTAATTGACAGCAGCAGTAGAACCAGTCGTAAGCTGACCAACAGAACTGAGCAGATCGGGTGAGCCCAACCGGATCGCACCGGCGAGCAGATCAGGCGGCCAGGCGGGCGAATCCGATCGTGCGGGGCCGAGCGGGCTGCCGGGAGAGCGAAGCCATGCAGGCGAGGCCGATCCCGAGCCGAGCGGATCGGGCAATGCGACACCGGAGGCCGGGAGACGGACGAGACCAGTGCCACACGGATCCAAGCCGAGGGCATCTGGACGAAGACCTATGCAGTAGATCGAAGTCCTATCGATCTGGAAGATCGATCAAGTCTGATCGATCGATGTCATGTGAGATTAATCAATCTGATGACAAGATCGATGCAGGTGCAGGTCGCAGGTGACATGGTGGGGAACTGGAAAAAGATCCGGAGGAGCAGCCAATGGGATCGAGAGAGCCGGCTACAGATCCTAGATAAAATCCCTTGGCTCTGAAACCATGCTAAGGAAACTGAACTTGTATTACTAAAGAGTCAATAGCCTCTCAAAAATAGAGTATACAATACATAAAACCTCTCATACGATAAGAAAAAATACAATAAAAAGAAAAAACAAAATAACTAACTCTATATCTATCCATCTCTCTAACAGAATGATCCAAACAATGAGCTCAATGAGTGAAAGCAAAAACAAAAGAACTCAAAAAAAAAAAGATTTCTACATTCTTAAACAGAGCCTCAAGTACTGGACAGTCCAGTAAACTCCGGTACTTTGCCGGATGGTTCCGCCACTGCAGCAGCACGTAGCCAAAAAAATATGAAAACATAATCAAATGACCTCCAAAAATCACGAAAATCGGACCGTAGCTTCCTTAGCTCATCATGGAGCTATTCCACAAAGAATCACTCAAAAAGCATAGGAAATGAGAGAGATATTCAGTTTTTGGTGCAAGACCTAGATTTTGAGTGAAACCGAGGAAATTGATGAAATGGAATGTGCTCGTGCCATGGATTCGACTAAGGATTGATATAGAAAAGTTCTAGCACATCCTAGCACCACGAAACCCCAAGAAATCCACCAAAAAACAAACAAATCGGAAATTTCAAGAGAAACTCCAAAAGACCCAAGAAGAGGAGGAAAAAGGAGATGACCACAAAAATGATTTAACTTAAACTTATTTCATTGATTGAAATTCAGATTACAATCAACAACTTGGCTAGGAAACCACCCTCATCCTCTCACTCTTAGAAGAACAAAGATTGCCTCTTACACAATCCCTCTTCTCCATTAAAATATGAAGCTAACCCTACCTCAAGCAAAATGAACTACTGAATGGCTAGATGGGAGTCCCTCACCCTCTCCAACCAGCCATCTCCTCTATTTATAGCCTCTCTAAACATGTATAAAGTACCCTTACACCTAACATAAGCTAAGGGCAAAATCATCCAACTTTCTGTCCGTCGCCCAGATGCCATCGAACCCTTCATGACTTTGCTTCGTTGTGACGAAACCTTCGCGATGGTGCCAATACACCACCATCCACTGCCTTCGGTTTTGAGGCCCAAACTGAGAAACTGCCTTTCATGCTTCTCAAAGCATGACTTCGATGGGTGTCACCTTGTCTTGCGATCTTGACTGCCGGCAGGTCTCTCCCAGTCCCACTCCTTGGGCCCCCTTGTCACTTGCACCAGCATTCCGCTTGCCTTACTTGGTTAACCCGCTGTCTTCATCACTTTCACGGTTTTGAGGCTCAATCGTGTAACCGTTCGTGCTTTTTGCCTTCTCTACATGTACGATGTGGATCACCCTTAACCTCACCTGGCTTCTTGATCGTCCGGCCTCAAGTCTCCAACTTGTGCTCGATCCTTCTAATGCTAACAGCCATGTTGACTACATGCACCTACACATCATGCGATAAGCAAATACGATTCCTTCTCCTGCAAACACTCAATCATCTTCGCCATTTCACCAGATAATCACAAACCAATTAAGACTCATATGTGACCCTCAAGAACCTTGCAACTCAAATCAAGTTTAAACTAGTCAATGACTCATCACTCATAATGAATCATGGAACATTTCAACATAGTTCCTCAATCCAGGATTTGGGGAACTAAGGATATTTATCACTTGTTTAATGGTGAACAAACAAGATAATGGCGAGACGAGTACAAGGACAGGAGAAGGGGACTGATTGCCAAACATACCCGTCGATATCTCTCCGATCGAAAGGGCATGGTATTGTAAAGAGAATTAGCACAAGGATCACGATCAAATATATAAAAATGCATGTGGAAATATGTGCATTTTCTAAGCAGTGCACACAAAAAACACTTTAGACAGCTATCTTCATCTCACCCTTTATCTTCTCAACAAAAGAAAATCTAAAAAGAAAACAAGAACTAACAAAATAACAATGCCTATACAATTCCATTGCCATCAGACAACACCATCAAGCAATCAATACAACGAGTCTGCATTCTTCTACCAGTTTCTACGGTACAGACCTAGCACACCCCAACAGATTCATCTATCTTTGGTACAGAATCTGTCTCCCTTCTGGAGATGACGTTCCATGGGAACTCACGGTCAAGTCCAGCTTGAACAACTCATCCTTTTCAAGCTTGATCAGCATATCATTAAGTTCTCCTTTAAGCAAGGGCACAACTTCAAGCACTGCCGGTCTCTTTTCAGGTTATGAATGTGTTCCGGCTAGCCCAGTCAACACCATTCTTTTCAGTTCAGACTCAGGATACTTATCACTAAGTTTTGAGACTGCAATTTCACCATATCTGCCCTCCTTTTTCGCCAATGGGAGCACCCAGTTTCAAATTCCATACGTCTTAGCTGAGCTTGGCTTCTCTATTGGCCTTTTGCCGCTAGCAAGCTCCAAAAGAATAATTCCAAAGATGTATACATCACAACCTGCTGTCAGTTTATCATCCATCCTTGTATTCTGTTGCAATATGGCCTTGAATGAGCAATACACCAGAATGCGTTCAGATCTATCTGCACAAATACCCACGCAAACTGAGGAGGTTCTTATGTCTTATTCTTCCCAAAATCTAAATTTCTGAAGCAAATTCCACTTAAGTGCCAGTTTTTACAATCTTCAGCCTCTTAACAGCAATCGGCACCCAAAAGGATAATAAAAACCAACTAATGAGTAAGATGAAGAGGAACTTAAAAGACAAGGATGGAATTAAGATGTCAATAAACATATGACAATAAGTAGGGTGCACTAAAACCATTTTAATTTGTATATTAAAAAAGCTGGGTAGAAACAATGACGTAAAAGAATGTCATGTCTTCACTCTTTCCCTCATCCGTTCAATCTGAATCTAATGGACACAAGTACACATCAAAAGGATAAAATATATAATTAAAAGTAGTCAAGTGAAAGAGTGTATAATAGAGAAGTCTAGACAAGAACACACCATACTTACGAGATGGATTTCCATTGTCAATATAACAACAACAAAAAAGCCTTTTTGTCACAAGCAATATATATATATGATTTCTTTGCACAAGGATTCATGCAAAAAGTTTTATAAATTTCATTAAAAATAACAATATCTTGCAGCAATTTGAGGCCACAATCATAGGTTTGAAAAAGAACACGGCAAATAGTTGCAGCCATGGCAGGCAAATGTGAGTTTTTTTTTTCTTTGTTTATAAAATACAGATTTGCAAACCTGTAGCCAGATCATCTATATGATTTTACTGGCTTCCTAATGACAATATATCTTACCTCCTGAGTGGCATTGCAATAAAAAATCAAGTTTACAAAATAAAACCAAAAAAAAAATGTAACAGCTAGTATTTGTTCGGTTACTAGGTGAGAAAGGAACAACCAGAAGTTGCGTAATGGTGGAAAATAATGATGACTGAATGGCTCAGCAAGGAAAAACTTAAAAGCAATGAAGTAAATTTTCAATTCCCAACAAGTATCAAGTCTTTTCCACAAAACACACTTTTGAGGGGGCCCTTCTCCAATCTTGTTTTCGTAATTGAAGCAATTGGTTGCTGACCGAAGTTCCCGCAGCGAGAACACACACCACAATGATTCACTCCCTTCATCAGACCTGATAAACCAGAGACATAAAATGCAAGATGAGTTGTTTCCAAGAATCGAATTGGTGATCAGGTCTATTGTTATCAGTGAAATTGATATCCCTTGTGTCCTTATAATAATTTTCCTAATCCAAAGCATAGAAAATCAACCCTAAACTTTAGGTTAGATCATCAAACTAAAATGAATATATAAATTTTTACACCATTTGTCATCTAACGCCATCGTCATCTTCCAGGAGACGATCAGATGAACTAGCAGCACATTTTTTGTTCTTTTGAGCGGGAGCAGATTGAATATTGACATCCATTATCAGATTCATAACGCAATTTTTGCTGGAATAAAACCAGATGGTTGTGCTTACATCACCACTAACAACAAGAGATGTAATTGTGGGGAAAAGGCATTAGATTCAAAATGCAACTGAGAAGAAAGATTTAAAACAATTTGGGGGAGAAATCTTCACCTTCTACGCTGTGAAAAGCGATCAATCAGAAGGCACGTGGTCGGCACCAGGGGGGAGGGGGTGGCACGGCTCGTCGGGCGGCACGCAGGGGCTCGTGGAAAGGTAGCATGGCACGGCCCATCGGCCCGCACACGGGGGCGCGTGGCGCTCAAGCAGATGCACGCGGCAGCGCAGTGGAGGCAAAGGAGGAGTAGAGATCATCGACAGGTGAGATGGAACGGAAAGAAAAATGCAGGGGTCGTTGCTGGCTCCTGTAAAAATTGAAAAATTTGCAATTTTAGGATTTAGAATGTTACCTTCTTGATTATTTTGTCATTTGTGTGAATGATTTTATGGTCCCAGTGACAAATTTGCAAAGCACATTGTTTCCGTTGGAAAAAATCAAAGTCTCTGTGAGAATTGGGGGGAAGGGAGTAATTCTGTTTTCTAGTGTACCTGGTTAGAAGCTGGTTCCATAAGTGCGTACCGGGTGGGCCTGGCTACGGATAATTTAAATTTTTATATAAGGGTATTTCAACTATTTTTATAGAGTAAATTTCATGAAAGTACAATTTCTTTCATCAACTATAAAGAAGTGTATCACAAAACTATAAGTTTAAAGCAGTGTATCGCAAAAACTACTGATTTTGTGAGCAACATATCACAAAACCACAAGTCTAAGGAGTCAATTTATCACAAAACTTTAGATTTAGATTTTGTAAAATCTATAGCGTTGTGATACTCATGTAAACTAAATCCGTAGTTTTGTGTCACACCTACTTAAATCTTCAGTTTTATATATTCTTATTTAAATTTATAGTTTTGTCATAATTTTATCGAAGAACCTATAGTTTCTATAGTTTTATGAAATTTACTCTTTTTTATAGCCACAATGGCTAAACTTGAAACTCTTCAGGAGTCAAGAGATCCTTGAAATAAAATTGTTACTATCTCCGTTTCAAAATATAAGCATTTTTTAGTTTGGTTAAAATTAAATTTTTTTAACTTTGACTAATAATATTTAGAATTTACATAATGTTTAATATAAAAATATATTTTTAATGAAAGTTTATTTCACAGTGAACCAAAATTATATTTTTATATGATAAAATATTATTAATTTTTCATTTTAATAGTCAAAGTGATAAAAATTTGATTTTGACTGAATCTAAAAATGCTTATATTTTGAAACGGCGAGAGTATTGTTATTCCCACATAACCGAGAGAAATGTTGACCAAAGCCACTGACATATATGTATCTGAAAGTACTTTGCTTGTTTTAAGAAACAGATGGGAACATTCAAGAGTCAGACATACAATTATATTCTCTTTTCTTTTACAGAAGCTGGTAATAAATGAAATAAGAATGTAGCTTTAACATCACGAACTAAAAATCCAAGAAGTACCGCATATTTTTCACAATGGACGTATCAGTACAAAAGGTCACAGTGAGGTCTAAACGTGACAGCAACACGTACAGAGCAAAGAGACACAATCACGAGCGCACAGCAACACACGTACACACACACAAGAATACAATACACACACACACACACACACAAACACAAACACACACACAAGAATACAATAATCATACAAGAGCATGCAAATGATGATAGAACACTATAATGCACGGCTCTGTCCTTTTACGGCATGCCGCGGCATCTCACTCATGCAGAGTGCCGTACGTTACGTAGCTGGAGTAGTCCCTAGCCTTCCTCTCTCCAGGCTTCGCCGCGTTCGTGGCAGCTTCCGCGGGGCACGTCACCTGAGCGGTCGCCGCCAGACATGTCTTCGGCTGGCTCTGGAACGCCGCGCACTCCCCAAGCCGCCTCTGGTTGGCGAGGCCCGCAATGCAGTTGTTCTTGACGTCGAGCATGCCGTCCTTGATCAACGCCGCGCAGGCCGGCCCCACGGATGTTAAGTAGTTGTTGGACAACGTGAGGTTGGCGAGGCGGCCTGCTGGCCCGGCGAGCTTGCAGAGCGCGTCTGGTACCTCGCCGTAGAGGCGGTTCCCCGCCAGGTTGAGCTGCTCGACGCTGCTGAGGCAGGAGAAGGATGAGGGGATCGGACCGGTGAGCTGGTTCATGCCGACGTCGATCACGGCTGTCTTAGTGAGCATTCCGAACTCGTGGGGGAGGCAGCCGGAGAGCTGATTATTGAGGAGGAGAACCTCGAGGAGGGAGTCCTGCAGATGGCTGATTGATGAGGGAATTCGCCCGGCGAGCTTGTTGTTAGCGAGGGCGAGGTAGCTCAACTTCGAGAAGCCAAGGTCGGCTGGAAGTGACCCGGACATGTTGTTGTTGTTGAGGAGTAGCGCCTTACCATCTGTGACTCGACGAGTGATGCTTCTTTTACCGGTGTCAGCTCCGATATGAAAGTTAAAGTTTACTGTGGCGTGGATACACGGAACGATAACTTGGACCATCCCTTGAAAATCACTATAATCCTGTGTTTGGACATCGTCCTGGCTGACATAAAGGCCATACAAGTATGCAAGGCCAGTGAGGCGGGGGATGACGATGCTCCCAAAGTTGTTGGAGGCTGCATGAAAAAGTGCGAGGTCGGGGAGCTGGTCAACGAAGCCTTGAAGCTTCGGTGCCCGCAGGCCAAAGCCATTGAAAATTACTGCTGTTACTGTGAGCTCCTTAGCTCGACCAAGCGGCGTTGCACAATAGAAGCCGACGTAGGTCTTGTTGCCGCAAATGTCACTGCCGGTCCATGTGGATGTGATATTCTTAGGATCGGAAGTGATGGTGCCCTTGAAGCGCTGGATGACGAGGTAAGCGCGGTAGAGCCGATCATTTGGAAAACCTGATGGTCGTGGGCTGTATGGTAGATGACGCTGGCCTGTATTGTGGCCTGTTTCATCTCGGCTAGAATTGTGTGCTAGACTCGCTACGACATAATAGAGCAGCAAGAATGACCTGAGAAATGATGTACGTATGGCCATGGCCACTTCAGCTTTGCTGCACGAAAGTTGGTGTGCCAAGGAAGATGAACTAGTTCGACTAATATTCTTAACTAACGTTACTCTTTCCTATATATAGACACAGCTTGCACTGATTTCTTAACTGGTCCACATAACATTAGTATTTCCTATTAAGTCCCTATTTGTTTCATCTTTAAAATTGACGTTGTTAGCTGAAAAGTCAAAATCTAAAATAAATAGAGTTTAAAAACTTACTTTTGGAACGCTGATAAGTAAGTTTTTGAGTAAATAAGCTAAAAGCTGAAAACTCACTCAAAATTTCTATCTTTTATGTACAGAAAAACTAAAAACATATTAAAAAAACAACATCTAAATTTATCAACTAGTTTTTTAAGTAACTAGCAACCAACTTTTTCAAAATTGAGTTCAAAACCTCCAGCCTCATTTTCTATTTTCATGGCACATTTGTTGCTATCTACACGTTCGACACCAGTCGCCAGTGAACAATCTAACAAGGTTACAGGACACTGTGCCGGTGGTAGCGCATAGCTCGCATCGCCTTAGCAACGTCGACTCGCCGAGGTCGCGCAGCTCAATCAAGTTGGCCGGGGACAGCCTCTACTGCAAGGTGCCTGACGCGCGCTGTACCGGCTCGCGTGACCGGACGGCACACGACTGACCAACTTCTAATTGTCAAGCCAGACTGGAGTGTTTCGCACCGACCGACCCAGCTGGAGGCCTTCTCAAAATAAATATCATTTTAAATTTTTAAATTTTTATCTTTGATCATTTATTTTATTTAAAAAATATTTATTTTATTGTAAATTAATTTATTATTAAAAGTACTTTAAACTTGATTTGTTTATTTTTAGATTTTTAAATTTTTTTAATAAAACAAATAGTCAAACGTCAATTTTAAAAAAAATCTAAAATATCGCTTATTTTGAGACGATGTAGTACGTGAGTACGTGACCAACAAAAAGACTGCATTATTTCGGGGCTTAGAGCGAACAGATGGTTGCAGGTAGCTGGACGCGTAGTATCCAGGTGCCCGCCGATCACAGGCGCGCCATTGTGCGTCGTCGTATATGTCACGGACTAACGGATGCGGGAGCGCCGGTGGTTGGGCTAAAGCGGATTTTATAAGTACCCACTCACGTAAGAGAAAATCTGAGAATCCTCGGATCTAAAGATGAACGGCTAAGATCGATTCACCATTTTTTTCTAGTGGAGGGCTCATTTATTATCCTTTCAATAGAACACCTCCTCACTTTACCTCCTCACATTCGTTTAATCCATGGTTGGGCTCGGCCGCACTCGAGCTACGTGACATATGCCACCGCCGAGCGAGACGGCACAGCACAGCAAAAGCAGAGGGGGCTGCGCACCTCGGTGTACTAACTCCGTCTGAATAAACGTCTTTCTGGATTATAGGAGTAGACATTGATGACTAATGACTCATCTTATTAAAAAAATTTATATTTTCACTTATTTTAGGATGGGGGAGTATTTGACATTTGGTCGTGTTTATTTGAGTAGGAGTATTGCCGTAGCTGCACGTGCATTTGCCCGTGTCCGTTGGACTGGCTGTTGCGTTCTGCGGGGTTGATGTGGCATGCAAGGGCACGGCACGTGATGTACTACTTCCGTCCTTCGCCATATGGGATCATTTATCGCGTTTGCATTATTGGTTTTCCTGCGACTATTGAGCGGCCAGATTTGCATAGCAACAATGCCGTCCCATGTGGTTGGCTTGACACTTGATGGATGCATGAACACGACGACTACTACGATTAACCATGATAAAACTGTATATAAATCGTTGCACAGATTTGTGTCCAAAATGTTATGATAAAACGACACCAATTTAATTTAATTTTATTATAAATATTATACAAATAGACGTTATAGTCGAGATTCTATTGTTATCTGTGTAACAGTTCTTATCTTTCTCTCCTTTTCTTGGACCTCATAATACTTACGATCTTGAGGTTTTGCGTGGCACTACAGCTTCAAATAACTGTTTCTGAGGTAGAACCTATGAAGCTATGCTAACACTGTGTTTAGAACAAGTGATTCTAACTTGAATCCGTGAAATGATTATCTGAAACACTAAGAAGTTGATAGCTAAAAATTGTAGCTTCTTATGATTCTATGAAGCATTTTTTCTCTTGGTTCTAAGGATATGTTTGGTATATTTTTTCTAAAGTTGACTCTCTGTATTGAATCATTTTATATAATCAGGAGAAAATTTTTTTTATAGCTTTCAACTTTTTAGTTCATTTTAAAAAATCATTTCACAGAATCAATCAAGTGATGGATGATTTGTTGCAACTAATTCACTGATTCTATCTAAGAATCAGCTCTATGAAAATCATATCAAATGGGCCGAGGTCTTATGTCAACTCTGTTTCGAGGACCAAAGTCTAGACTCAGAGGCGAAACTAGAAAATGAGGATGAGGGAACCGGATAGTAATATATTTATATTGGAGGAGGGAAAATTAAAATCTTACATTGAATATATGGTGAAAAATCATGTTGATCACGGTTGTAATATACTTATATTGGAGGAGGGAAAATTAAAATCTTACATTGAAATATATGGTGAAAAATCATGTTGATCATGGTTGTACACTCCCTCCGTCCCAAAATATATGATTTTTTTAGATTTTTAAACATCTTTGACCATTCGTTTTATTAAAAAAATTATTAAAAAATTATTTATTTTATTGTAAAATAATTCATTATTAAAAGTTCTTTAAACATGTCTAGTTTGTTTTTGTATTTTTATAAATTTTTTAAATAAAATAAATAATCAAATATTAATTTTAAAGTTAAAAATATTACGAGACGGAAGGTATGGAGACCTATCCCTCTCCACCCCCATGATTCAGATCCTTGACAGCCGCAACATTTGTCGCTTACGTATGGGCCAGATGCGGTCTAGGCGACATACATGCCCACACCTCATCGGCGACTGCGGCAGTAATCGGATGCCAAGGATCTCAAGCCGCCCCCACCCACGGCACCGTCCAGAGTTATGAACTGTCTAAGCCCTCTAAGGACTCTAAGGCCGTACTCCGCCTCCATTAGAACGGAGAAAAAAATTTTATTTTTATTATTTTTTCTATAAAATTGAACTAATTTGTGATATTCTTATATAATTTTTTGAAAATTCTGCATTTCAAAGAGCTCTAATTTTGTACTTATATACTCTCTCCATTACTAACCATTGACTTCTAACATTATCTTTTACTATTTGTTTTATTCAAAAATTAATTCAAATGTGTAAAATTATAGTAAAGTATTTTTAAATACCTTTGATTAGAAAGCAAATTATAACAAAATACAATATATAAAATTTATTATATTTTTTAATAAAATAAATGATCAAAGTTAATGTTAGTGATGTCAATTTAAGAACGGAGGAAGTACCAATTTTTCTTAAGGATCAGCTACATTTCAAGGACATTTTTTAGAAGGCTGGAGGTACCCTATCCATATTGCATTAGCAAAACAGGGCCAAACGTCTACAGCATGTCAGTGTTCAAACGTCATTTGTGAGCACAACTTGCTCGTGATCACCGCAGATTTTTACAAGCCCAGCTCAGAGCGACACACCTTACTGAGCATACAAGCTCACACGTTCAGGCTCGTTTGGAACATAGAAATTTTATAGGAAAAAAACAAAAAAATATGAGGGAATCCTCCGTTTCAAACGGGTCAGGTCATATTTGAAATATACGAATTTCACAGGAATCATATAAGGATTTTATAGAAATCTGTTCAATTTCACATGAAAAAAAATATAGAAATAAAAAAAATTCCCATGTTCTAAATGGGGCTTCTTCTCGACAGGCTTACTTATTGAAGGTATACCTTGCCAGCCATCCCTTTGCTGTTCATCTGACCATCTTCTTGGCTCCATGTCTTGCCATCTGCTGCACTTTTGCTTGGAACATGATGACATGTCATCCACGAGCTCTGGCTGAGTTCATCAGTCATCCCAGCCTCCCTGGTTTCATTACAAAAGCCTCAAGGTCCCCTATCCATTGGTTGTACCTCACAAAGTTTGTCGGATAGCAGTCCAGTTTTTCAACATCATAACTTCTCCATACCGTTCAAATACCACTCCATACCATTCGAAAATCAAATTTTTGAGAGAAAACCGGCCAATTTTTAGGTTTTCACCGGTTTGTGCGGTAAACCGCTCGGTTTGACAGGTAAACCGTTCGGTTTGACCGGTTTTCGAATTTTCAAATTTTCAAAATTTTTGAATTTATTATACCGAAAACCGGTCAACCGCTTAAACCGTGCCGGAGCAGTTTGACTGGTTTTCACGAAAACCGAGCGGTTTACTGTGGTTTTGTGAACCCTGCTTCTATTCTGAAAGCACAAACAGTTCTAAGTTTTTCATAACTTCCATAAAATAGTGGAACTAAACATATTGGTAACTTTGTGATTATTATTGCACAACCAAAGCTTAGCAGTGGACTCAAAGCTAGAGTCAATACTAATCTGAGTCACAGCAGATTATTTCTGCTGCTTACAACTTATAAAATAGGTGACTGATGGACTCTTCCTCATTGCAGAACAACACATGTTCTGCTATCATCAATCTTTTTCCTAATAGCTAGCTATCTCTTGTTACTAACTTAATTATCTTCGACAACAACCAGAGGAAAATGTGAACTCTAGGATGAATATTTAGCTTCCAAACTGCAGGTAAGAAAACCTGTTCTAAATCTCTGAAATTATCTACTCCTACCTTATACAGGGACTGTGAAGAGTACATACCAGATGAGCAAAGTTGCCACACCATGGCACCCTCTTCTTGACTGATGACTATGCGGATGCAATATGTACCACCTCCTCCCACATTCTCATCAACGTCACTTTCTATTCTCTGTACACTAGAAAATTTGCGTGAAGTTGCCACGCATCAATTCTTATTTCCGCTGTGCCACCCTTTTGTTACCTTCATTTTGAAAATAAAGGATTGAAAGTTGAATGTAATACTTTTGCTACGGAATGTGATGTTGAAGCTTAGAAGCTTGTTTCCATTCCAAGAGAAGTTTATAAGAAAAAAGGAAGTAATATAGGTAGCATGTCTATCTATGTAAAAAAAATATTTCAAGCATTTGTAGCGCAATATTTTTTTTGAAATATATAAGGATATATTACCTCAAAAGGTAAATGCAATGAATCTATAAATGTTATTTTTGGGATGACAATGGTACAGATATTTTTTAGCAGAGGATGCATTTTGTCAAAGAACCCACCTGCTGTGAGCAGCTTCGATCAATGTCATGATCATGATCACTAGAGCGGGCCGCTATCCAGAAACAATCTAATAGGTTCATCTTTCTCGGAGAATCTTCTGCAGTTGTTATCTGCATGGACTAAAATAATAACTGAAGTTCCATTGAAACATCTAGCTGCGGAAGATGATGGTTTTGGTGTTGTAGCTAGCTGCTGTAAGTACAAAGCAAAAGGGTGAAATTCAAAAAGAGCAAAATAAATTATGTTTTGCCACTGCTAGCACAAAAAGACAATTTATGTAACATATTATGCTGCGGAAAATATCATAATTACTAACTCTGCTTAGTAGCTCATTTCTAAATTCATTTATCAGACCTACCTTCTAATAAGGGTGAATGAGATCATAGATCATCTGAGAAACTAAACAACAGCTGAAATGAACTGAAAAATAGGTTTATGGTCCCAACCTATGTAATGCCGTTAGGAGATGAACTCGACCCAATGAAAACAACTCTGCTGTGTGACAATTGAACGACCCAACGAAGCTTAGGATATGAACTGGACAACCTCAACCTATCTATGAGTAGTTAGGGACTATAAAGAGATTAAACTTGCAGCAAGGATCAACAATTTTAGGTGGGCTTGGACATATTTCCGAAATCCCTCGGTTTTCCCCCTTCCTTCTCCCTCCGTGATTATCCCTTGTCTGCTTCCTATGGAATGCAAGCGAGCCGTAGTAAAGGCCAGCAAACATGCGAGCAGCAGCAGCTTTGGCCAAGCAAGCATATTTCTTAAACAACTCCCATATCTCCCATAAACTTGTATCAATATGAAGAGGTTTTTTTTTTCCATGGTCTCCTTCTTAGCAAGGACTAAGAAACCAGACAATTAATTC
>BCLH01000333.1:37276-59099 GCA_001602315.1 Zoysia pacifica | reverse complement strand
CCCCCCCCCCCCCCCCCCCCCCCCCACTTTTGCAATGTTATTCCTCTTATTTAGGTTGACATAATTAGCTTAAAATTTAAGCAACGACACCATGGGACCCAAAGAACAGTGAAAAACAAAAAGGAAGCAACAGCACTCTCTCACAATTATGTATTCTTTAGTTTACTCATCTCAATTAGACACAAAAAATCAGCCTAGTTTGATAACCGTCAGATGTTTCTCATGTAGTTCATTCAATGAACAAAAAAGTTTACAGGTTTAGCATCTTAATACATAGGAAAAGCAAACAAAAAGATGAACTATAGTGCGCCTTAGCCTCAAATCTCAAATCAAGAAGAATGTTTGTGTCCTTATTGTCACAATGAATTATCTTAGGATAGCCTTCGAAGCAAAAAAACAGAAGCGAGGTCAGTATAGAATATCTTATACAGCTGAAAGCGAACAAAAAAAAAGGCTGAAAGTTTCCTTAGCTGACGTAGCAACACTACAAAAAGGATCTTGAATGAGAGGAATAGAGCAAATACATGAAGAGAACATACCATGTAGGTGGAATTCCAGTGTCTTGCTACAAACAAATTCATAGACAGGCAACATTTTGTCCCCAGAAATGAAATAGCTGACCAAAGATACAAAATGTCTGTGGTGCACTCTGCTGATAATCTCAACCTCTGCCTGGAACTCACGTTCTCCCTGTCCACTTCCATCTCTCAATTGCTTAGCAGTAATTCTTCTCCATTCGGTAGCACTCCTTTGTGAACATACACATGTTTTAGAGCGTCACCCTTTCTGATAGCTTATCTGACAACAAACTAAATATAATATTAATACTTGCAAAATATTTAACAAATCAAGTATTAAAAAATGATCTAAGAATTTATTCACAACTTTTTTTTTTGTAGAAATCATTTGTATCAATCAAAATAATTCTTTGTAACGTGAAAATAAGCTGCTAACTGTTTCATAGTTTAAAAGATGTAAATCTCCATGATACATGACAATGGAGTTACCTCCTCATGGTCCTTGTATAATTTTTACAGCAGGAACTGAACGTACATTAGAATCAAAATTGGATTGAAGAAGTTGCACCAACGTTGGTTTATGCTGTGTTTTAGTTGGCATTTCATCGAACATTGCTCGGACATTGAGTGCTTCCGTTTCTATCTCTTGTATACTTTCGTTTGACATTTGAGTAGGCAATGAGCAGTGGTATACCAATGAATTTAAGAATGGGGCGGCCGCGCGCGCGGAGGGGGATGGGGCCGCGCTGTAGCTGGAGCACCCGAGGCGACGGGCGATCACGGCGGCGTGGGTGCAGGGGGGTTAGGGAGGCGGTGACCATGGCAGCGAGCGGCGCCGGAGCCGCGTGGGAGGTGCAGGGCGGGCAGCGACCAGGAGGCGCGGTAGGGGGCGGCACGGGAGGTGCTTGGCCGGCAGCGGGGGTAGGCGCGGGGGCGGTGATGCAGGAGGCGGCGCGGGGGCGATGAGACTGGCGGCGGGAGGGGAGCGGGAGGCTGGGAAAGCATCGAAGTTTCTGACGGAAGGATAGGGCCGTTGATCGAATAATGGACGGTGCAAATGCATCAGCGAATGAGGGGCTGAGAAATCCTGTTTAGTTGAGGTGTGAACTGTGGAAAAAAAATAATGTACAATATAAGCTATAAAAAACTGCTGTAGAATATAAGCTGTGAAAAAGCTGAAAACCGTTTAGTTTAAAATAGTTGTGAGGTTGTGAAACTGCAAAATAATTTACATGTAAATTAATCATAAAATATTATATAGTTCACTTATTATATATATAATATAATTATAATATATATAATTGTATAAAATTATAATATATATAATATTATAATTATTATAATTATATTACATATATATATATATGTATATATATATCGGCACCGGCTGACAAAAGCAATTTTTGTTTTTATTTTTGTATAAAAAAAAGCTGCTTCATTGAAAGAGTTTTAATAATAATTTATCGTTGGGCTTTTAGCTTTTTGCAAAGACAAGTCACCTTTAGATAGTAAGAGATTTGGTGATATCTATATGTCCGACACCGATCGCCAGCAGGGTTGGCAATTGAAAGAGATCGCAGGACACCGTGCTGGTCCTAAGCACACAGCTCGCAGTGCCTTGGCAACGTTCGAGCAGCTCAATCAACAAGCTGTCACTGTTGTGGACCCAGCGTGGAACGGTTTGCACCGACCGACCGAAATAGCTGGAGCTGTTGGACGTGACGAACAAAACAACGCGTTATTTGGGGGGCTACGGCTAACAGAGGCTCGCATGTCGACAGAGGCGCACGTCGTAGGTGCCCGCCGATCACCGGCGCGGCGTTGCGTTCGTCGCATGGGCGGTTGGGCTCCGTCCAGTGGCGGACCTAAAAGTTTTGTAAAGCTTAGACAAATGTAACACTGGATAATAAATATATTAAATACTGTGAGAAAAAATTAGAATATCAAAAATAAATTAGCAGAGTGTTTGAGTTTCAGGTGTGGAGACCAGGCTGGCGCCCAGGGTCGCGGGGCCCTGGGTCCGCCAGTGGCTCCGTCGGACTCGAGCTATGAGACATGTGCCACCCTGCAGGACCGAGACGGCACAGCGAAAGCAGAGGGGGCGGCGCGCCTCGGTCGTGTTGGCTCGTGTTTCTGTGAGTGCGTCGTAAGCTCGTAGCTGCATGTGCATGCGCCCGTGTCCTTTGCGCTGGTTGTTGTGTTCTGCGGGGTTGATCTAGCGTGCAAAGGCGCATCATGTGATGTAGAGGACGTGTAGAGGACGTCAGTCCTTCGGCCTACCGGACCATTTGTCGCGTTTTTGCATTGGTTTTATTGAGACTATTGAGCTGCCAGATTTGCATAGCAACAATGCGGACTCGTTTTTGGTTGACATGACGCAGGAATGTAAAGACTAGGGACGTTGGCAGAGCATCGTGAAGCTGATTCTCAAGGAGAATCAACATTGTTTTTAAGATGAAGTGGTGTACATGATTATGTGAACTGATCTTTTAAAATGACCTAAATAGTTTTGAGATAAAGAAGGTAGTCTATCACAATTCTATAAAGTGGTTAAATCCTCCATCCTATTCTAATAGTTTACCCTGAAGAATTACTTTCAGCTATAGAATCACTTCTTATCGGAGAAACACTTACCACAGAGAGCTACTTTCAAATAATTTCTACCAATCAGACCCTAGGATTCACCATGCTAAAACTATAAATGGTACGTTGCATATACTTGTCAAGATCATGTACCCCAGATACTTACCGACCCATACTCGTATACGTGAGCCAAGACTCCGAGAGGTTTTGGAGTCGGACGACGAAGCACAAACACGCGGTCCGACCTCCGAGGCAACGATCTACAAAAGCCAAATCTTAGTCGCATCCAACCCTAAAACGAATGATGAGGCCACCTTCGAAGGCCGACCCTCGATGGTCAACCCCTGGGGTAGGTGCGACATTTATGTCACATTTATTCTGGCAGTCAACCGCTAACCGTCTCGATGGGACAGGCCGGGTTTACCGCGACGTGGGCGAGCCGCAAAAGTCTGCGGACAAGACCCGACGACACTGTGGCGTGGGATAAGACCCGACGACACTGTGGCTGACGCTACAGTACCGAACTGACACTACAGTATCCGGCACGACGTGCGACGCGACGCGCCACGCCCCCGCACGGGCGTGACGAATGATGACGACGTCAACGGAGGACCCATATGTCAATGAGACAGTAAAACCGCATAGAGCCCACTATTTTGTAACCTCGGACCGCCCTATATAAAGGGGTCTAGGGGGCGATAGCGGCAGGTTCTAACCCTAAACTCTCGCGTGCAACCGTTTACGCGCGCGAGCAACCTCACGAACACGTGCATCGAGCACCCCACAACTTAGACGTCAGGCCCTCTCCTGAAGCGAGAGTCCGACCCTTTGTACTCATTCACTGATATAAACCACCCCCTGGACGTAGGGTGTTACACCGTTCGAGGTGGCCCGAACCAGGTAAAAAAACCCCCATTGAGTCTTCTGTAAACTAGGCCACATCGAATACGAAGGCACACCACCCCCTCGATCGTATTTCGTGCTGTGCCGGTGGTCAGACCGCCGACAGTTGACGCGCTAAAAAGGGAAATTTCTTGGTGTGCACTCGCTTCACCTTTTCGATGGCTTCCTTCTTCTTCGTTGTGGGAAACACTTCGGTCTCCCACCTTCGAGGGTTTCACGGTCGCCATCACCGAAGATGGCCGGTCGTGGCGCGTCCCCACCTTCGTCTCCGGACAAGTATTCTGCTTCGGGAGCCTGAACTTCATTGCCAACGAAGGCGGCGAGCTTCGCCTTCAGATTCCGCGCAGGAAGCGCGCCACGCGACACTGGCGGAGCCATGCCGTTTTGAGGCACGACCTATCGAGGGAATGCTTCACTCTCCACGCCTCTAAGGGCGAGGAGCCGGCAACTCCCGACAACACGACGGGCGCCAATCCGTCTTCGCACCCCCACAGTGGACGCCGTTGATCAGGCTCGGCCGCACCCGAGACGAACCGACAGCCCCGAGCCTCGCGGTAAAGCTATAGCCGGACCCAGCTACCAGCGGATCGTGGCTGCCGGGGGCAATCCACTTACCAGCGGATCGTGGCTGGAGGGCCGCCAATCTTGGCACTCCACTTGAAAACCTTGTGGCAGCAGCGTGCGTCCTCAACGAGACTGCCGCACCCAAAGATCCAACGCTGAGGGAAGTGTACGACCGCGTGCGCATTTACCTCGATAGCGCGCTTCAACCAGAAGCATCTCTCCGGCCACAGCAGTCGGAGATACGAAGCAACTGCTGATCCCACGATCGGCGAAGCCCGACGCGTGACAGCCGGGCCGAGGAGCGAAACCCTCGGCACAACGCGGGGTTGGTCCAGCCATGGCTCGGCCCCGACCGTGACGCCTGCGGCACCATCGACGCCTGGCGATAGGCCAAGAGCGAGCTTCGTGCCGAGTCTTGACGAAGGTGCTCCTTTGACCGCTACTACCGACACCGCTCCTTCGATTCCAGGAGCCCAAGCCCCGATGGGGTCGAGCCCAGAGCGTTTGAACCACTCATTCGGCGTACGAAGTTCCCGCAAAGATTTCGCACACCAACTACCATCAGCCAATACAACGGGGAAACGAATCCCGTCCATTGGCTTGAAGACTACCGTCTTGCCTGCAGGGCCGGAGGAGCGGATGACATGTGCTCCATTCAGTACCTGCCTCTCTTCCTCCCTGACTCAGCCTAGGGGATGGTTCGAACACCTCTCCGAGGGCTGCATTCAAGATTGGGGTGACCTGGGCCGCATTTTCGTCGACAACTTCCAAGGAACCTACACGCGCCTAGGTAACTCCTGGGATCTTAAAAACTACAAGCAGGAGCCCGACGAATCGCTTCAAGACTACATCCAGCGCTTCTCACGAAAGCGCAACGAGCTGCCCGACGTCATCAACGCCTTCACCTGCGGGGTGACGTCCAAGGCGCTCATTCACAAGCTGGGCCGCAGGAACCCTCGAACGGCCCGAGACCTTCTCGACATCGCCACGACCTTCGCCATCGGGGAGGAGACCATGCAGGCTAACTTCGATCGATGCCGCGCAAAAGACAAGGAGAGGTCTAGGACTGACTGTGGGGACAATCAACTCTTCGACCGATACGCCGACCGCCGCAACGAGCGAGGCAGCGACAGTTCGAGCCGCAAAAAGGGAAAGGCCAATGCCACGACGATGACTTCTTGGCTGCCGCTGACCGGCCGGCCCGACCCTCAGCCAAGAAGCCGGCCAATCACGATGGGCACTTTGAGAAGATGCTTGACCGACCCTGTCCCAACCACTCCGTATCTATCAAGCACATCCTTCAGAATTGCCACTTGGCAAAGAGGTTCTTCAAAAATGGGTTCCAACCCGACTCCTCGGCTCCTAAGACCGACCCCTAAGCCAAAAGAGCCGAGGACGATGCCGGCGCAGCCTTCCCCGAGACGGAGGACTGTCTCATGATCTTCGACAGCCCCGATGCCTATAATGAGTCTCGTCGCCAGCAGAAGATGACTTGGCGGGAGGTCAACGTGACCGACCCCGCGGTCCCCCGCTATCTCAAGTGGTCCGAGGCCCCAATCACCTTCGGCCGGGCTGACCACCCCGACCATATTCCGCAACCCGAACGCCTTCCCCTAGTGCTTGACCCCATCGTTGGCTCCATATGTTTGACGAAGGTCTTTATATATGGAGGGAGCGCCCTCAACATCCTCTATGCCGACGCCTTCAGGGTGATGAAGCTGACGGAGTCTGACCTCCGCCCGAGTCATGCTCTGTTTCACGAGGTCGTCCCCGGGGGCTACGCCACGCCCCTCGGGTAGATTACGCTCCTGGTCACATTCGGCGACCAGAGCAACTTTCGGACCGAGTCGCTCACCTTCGAGGTGGTCGACTTCACTGACGCTTACCACGCCATCCTGGGCCGGTCATGCTATGCGAAGTTCATGGCCGTCCTCAACTACGTCTACCTCAAGCTGAAGATGTCCGGGCCGAAGGGTGTCATCTCTGTCTCGTCGCGCTTCCAGCACGCCCTCGCATGCGAGCAGGAGAGCTTCGAGCTGGTAGTCGCCCGTTCTGGCTCCGACAAGCTAGACGAGATCCGCAAGACTAAGGGGTCGGCCCCGACGCTCGACCCCAAGGCCTCGTCTTTGACCTCCTTCAAGCCCACCGATGACTCCAAAGAGATGGCGCTTGACACCACCGACCCCTCCAAGAAGGCTAGGGTCGAAACAGCGCTCTCCTGCGAATAGGAAAGCGCGCTCGTCGACTTCTTGACCCAGAATCGGGATGTTTTCGCCTGGGCACCCTCAGACATGCCCGGCATCTCGAGAGAAGTCGCTGAGCACTCACTCGATATCATAACTGGCTCTCGGCCCGTCATGCAACGACTCCGGCATTTCGACGACGAGAAGCGCCGGACCATCGGAGAAGAATTGACGAAGCTCCTAGACGCTAAGTTCATTCAAGTGCTAGCACCCTGAGTGGCTGGCCAACCCTGTAATGGTTAAAAAGAAGACCGAGCAATGGAGGATGTGCGTTGACTATACGAGTCTCAACAAGGCCTGCCCGAAGGACTCCTTTCCTCTCCCGCGCATCGACCAAGTGGTGGACTCCACCGCCGGGTGCGAAACCCTCAGCTTGCTTGACGCGTACTCCGGGTATCATCAGATTTCCATGCGCGAGTCCGACCGATCGGCCACGTCCTTCATCACGCCCTTCGGATACTTTTGCTACGTCACGATGCCGTTCGGGCTCAAGAATGCCGGTGCCACTTACCAGCGCTACATGTAGAAGTGTTTTCACGACCAGCTGGGTCGGAATCTGGAGGTCTACGTCGACGACATCATCATCAAGACTCGACGGGCCTCCGACCTCGTCCAAGATCTAGAGGAAACGTTCGCGAACCTCCGGCGCTATTAGATCAAGCTGAACCCCGAGAAATGCGTTTTCGGGGTACCCTCGAGCAAACTGCTTGGCTTCGTTAACTTTGAGCGAGGGATTGAAGCGAACCCCGAGAAAATTTCCGCCATCCTCAACCTCGGGCCCATCAACAACGTCAAGGGCGTCCAGAGGCTAACTGGGTGCTTGGTAGCCCTTAGTCGCTTCATCTCGAGGCTCAAGGAGAAAGCAATGCTTTTCTACCGACTGCTACGAAAGACAGAGCGCTTCGCCTGGACCGCCGAGGCCCAGAAAGCCTTCAAACGGTTCAAGACCCTGTTGTCATCGCCACCGATCCTCACGTCCCCGACCCTGGGAGAGCCACTCCTCCTCTATATTGTGGCAACATCCAAAGTCGTCAGCACCGTCCTCGTCGTCATACGGAGCGAAGAGGGTCGGGCTCCACCTTTTCAGCGGCCTGTCTATTTCATCAGCGAGGTGCTGGCCGACGCCAAGACTCGGTACGCCCAGGTGAAGAAGCTGATCTACGTCGTCCTCATCATGAGCCGCAAGCTACGGCACTACTTCACGAGCCACTCCGTCCAAGTGGTCACCGGCTTCCCACTCGGGGAGAT
The DNA here is from genome assembly GCA_001602315.1 of Zoysia pacifica. Lineage (NCBI taxonomy): Eukaryota > Viridiplantae > Streptophyta > Magnoliopsida > Poales > Poaceae > Zoysia > Zoysia pacifica. The sequence continues at coordinate 51,040 of BCLH01000333.1, read as the reverse complement.
CGTCAGCGACAAAGACATGGTCAGACGCATAGCCACGTGGGCCATAGAGCTCATGGGGCTCGACGTTGCCTTCGTCCCTCGACAGGCCATTAAGTCTCAGACCCTGGCCGACTTCATCGCCGAATGGACCGAGGCTCAGAAACCGTCGACCCCCAACAGGATCGAGTACTGGACGATGTACTTCGACGGGTGCTGCATGCTCAAGGGCGCGGGGGCTAGGGTCATCCTAATCTCCCCGAGGGGAGACAAATTTTGCTACGTACTGCAGTTACAGTTTTGCGCCTCCAATAACGTGAACGAGTATGAGGCTTTGCTCCACGGCCTACGAATGGCCATCACCCTCGGCGTCCAGCGACTCTAAGTCAAGGGCGACTCTGAGCTGGTCGTCAACCAAATCATGAAGACCTCCAGCTGCCGAGACCGAAGGATGGAGGCCTACTGTCAAGAGGTCCCCAAACTCGAAGACAAGTTTGATTGGCTCGAACTCCATCACATTCTACGTCGAGACAACGAGGCCACCGACGCCCTCGCCAAGATGGGCTCGGAGCGTGAGCCGGTCTTCGACGACGTTTTTCTCAAAATTCTCACCAAGCCTTCCATCAGGATCAAGAAAGACCCGCCCGTCGAGGGCACAAGCAGCGAGCCAACCCCGAATCCGAGGGCGGAGGTAATGGCCGTCGCCCCCGACTGGTCCCGCGATATGTTCACCTACCTTCAAGACAGCCCCGACCAATGTTAACGAAGCCAGAAGGGTCGCGCGCTGAGCCAAAGCCTACGTCATCTCAGACGGCGAGCTCTACAAAAGAAGCACGAGTGGTGTACTGCAGCGCTGCGTCCCTCGGGAGGAAGGCATGCACCTGCTCGACGACATCCACTCGGGCGTTTGCAGTCATCACGTTGGCCCTAGGACTCTGGTCGGCAAGGCCTTCCGTCAAGGCTTCTATTGGCCGACGGCAGTAGCCGACGCCGAAAAATTTGTTCGAACTTGCCAAGGCTGCCAATTCTACGCCCGGCAGACGCACCTACCGGTCTAGGAGCTCCAGACAATCCCGATCGTCTGGCCCTTCGCTGTCTGGGGACTCGATATCCTCGAACTGTTCAAAAGGCACCCGGCGGCTTCGCCCATCTTTTTGTCGCCATCGACAAGTTTACCAAATGGATCGAGGCCAAGCCGGTGCCCAAGATTACTTCAATCCGGGCAGTCGATTTCTTCAACGACATCATCTGTCGGTTTGGGGTTTCGAACTCCATCATCATCGACAATGGAGCACATTTCACCGGCCGACAGTTCCGGGAATTCTGTGACAAGTACCACATTCTACTGGGTCTCCGTGGCGCATCGAAGGACGAACGAGCAGGTCGAGAGGGCCAACGGGATGGTGCTCCAAGGACTAAAGCATTGGATTTACGACTCCGTCAAACAGACGGCCGAACGATGGGTCAGCGAACTCCCGTCAGTCCTCTAAGGTCTACGAACGACCTCCAACAGAACCACCGGGTTCACACCGTTTTTCATGACATTTGGAGCAGAAGCGATGCTGCCGACCAACCTCGACCACGACTCTCCGCGAGTCCGAGCGTACAACGAGGAAAGGTCGCAAAATACACGGCAAGACGCTCTCGACCAGCTGTAAGAGGCACGCGAAGTCGCCCTCCTACGATCCGCCAAGTATCAGCAAAGACTACGACGACTACACACTCGACACGTCAAGGGTGGGCGTTAAACGTAGGAGACCTGGTGCGGAGAAGGGTGCAAATGAAAACCAACCAGCATAAGCTGTCGCCCCCTTGGGAGGGACCCTTTGTAATCAAGCGAGTCTTGAGGTTCGGCGCTTACAAGTTAGCAACCAAGGACGGCCGAGAGCTCGAGAACGCGTGAAACATCGAGAGCCTACGAAGGTTCTCACTTGATGAAAACAGCTAAGTTCTCGCAACATACTCGCGCTTATCGTTTTTGGGCTGTGAACCGTGGCCGCCCGACCACACCCCGCACCCAGGGGCTACTTGGCTCCGCCCTCTCGAGTGTTGAAATGTCCGACCTCGCTCGTTTTTTTTCGATTTGTTGTGCCGAGGTATCGCTCCCCGTTGACCTTTTGCGTCTCATTTTTTCTCTGACTCACGGCTCGCTCTGTTTCTTCGGGGTCGGATCCCCGGCCCGCGTCGAGCTCGCGGGTGACCCCCGGACGTAACAAACTTTGCGCATGTTTTTTGTTCGAAGTCTCCTCGCGGCTATACTATCAACGATCGGGAGCCGATGACGCTCTACGACTGTATCGGGCCCGACACCCGACCCTACAAGCTGCACTCGACCCGTTCGTTTGATTGATGCCCAATGGAACGCGAAAAACAGTCGCAAAGTAACAGCGAAAAGGGGTCAGAAACTTGGACTCATTCGTGCAATGATAATTTCTGCATTATTGTCTTTCATTACACGAGACACGACCTTTTACAAACTTGACTCTATATATAGGGGAACGAACCAAACCACTCGGCCAAAAATTTCTCCGTCTTGAAGTCGGCGACGGCCTTCACTCTCGGCTCCTGCATTTCCAACGTGAGCGCGTCCAACTGCTGTCGACGACCCTGCTGAAGTCCGCGTTCGGATAGTGGGAGCGAGCCAACGCCAGAGCTGTCACGAACCCGTCCTCCAGCCCCCTCACGACGACGTCGGCGACGACCTCCGGCAGGTGCTGCAGGGCATGCGTAAGGACCCTCGGCGGGGTGGAGTCCTCTTGCACGTCGGAGTATAACCCCTTCAGAAGACCCCAGCCAGCCGGCCGATTCTTTCGGCGGAAGCATCCCTATGACGCTCCACCTCGCGAGCAGGGCGTCGTCAACGGTCGAGGGCTCCCATTTCGGCATCGCGAAGATGAAGACGAAGACGGTGGGAAGGACGCGAACGAGGACGGCGGCGATCGTCGGACTTAACGCTGCGAAGGTGGAGGGCGGAGGTGACGAGTTCTCGTGCGTGATGGAAGCTTGAAGACGAAGCAAGGAAGCTGAGTAAAAACACAAAGTTACCGCGTCCCTCCTTTTAAACGGCCCGCGTAGTTATTGCGCCGCCCACGATCGATTGTGGGGAGTAACTGCAAGGTCGTGGGTGCGCGCCCTGAGGCGCCCCCAAACCGTTCGTACCCGACCCGCTGACGAGTGGGCCCGGGCTGCGTCTCGCCGCGTTCGTCGTGGCTAGGGCGCCAACGTCACCCTGACGCGACGGTTGCCAGGGTACGACTGGCAGACGACGTGACGCAGGCGCGCGAACTGCCGCACCCTCGATGCCGTCCGTTGAAATTCAAACCGACCACCCCGATCGACCGGCGGTTGCGATTCCCGGACAGCCCGATTACCCTCCATGTGGAGGTGCAAGGGCCGGCCGATCCCCGTAACCGTTACGAGGAGTCCGAAGAAGGGGAAGCACGCGAACGAAGCTTCCCACGGTCGGCTGATCGATAGTCGAGGCCATTTGGCCGATCCAAACGTTCGGGCGCTGATCATGGCCCTCGGCTTAGGCGCGATGCTGATCATGGGCAGAGGCCAGATCGAACTGGCCTGTCCTAGGTGTCTTTCCGAACAAAAGTCCGAGAGCGACCTCGACCCGACCCCGACAGTCGAAACGGCGAATGGCGGTTAAGCCCACGGTCAGCCCCCTGGATCGCCCTTGGGCTCGGGGGCGAGGCCCGTAGGGCGCGCTAGCGCGCGCCCTTACGATCAACCATCAACGAAAGATAGACGCCGCAACGACCCAGCCCACGACCGATCCCGTAGGATCAGAGTGTTGAGCTCTCCGCGATCAGCCTAGCACCGCTCCAACGGAGGTCACAAACGGCGTTAGGCTCGGGGGCTACTATCAGGATCATGTGCCCCGAGTACTCGCCGACTCATACTCGTATACGTGGGCCAAGACCCCGAGGGGTTTTGGGGTCGGACGACGAAGCACGAACGCGTGGTTCGACCCTCGAGGCAACGATCTATGAAAGCCAAGTCTTAGCCGCATCCAGCCCTAAAACGTACGATGAAGCCGACCTTCGAAGGCCGACCCCCGGTGGCCAACCCCTAGGGTAGGTGCGATATTTATGTTGCATTTATTCCGGCAGCCAACCGCCAACCGTCCCGACGGGACGGGCTGGGTTTACCGCGACGTGGGCGAGCCGCGGAAGTCTGCGGACAAGAGCCGACGACACTGTGGCTGACGCTACAGTACCAGACTGACACTAAAGTACCCGGCGCGACGTGCGATGCGACGCGCTATGCCCTCGCACGGGTGTGACGAATGATGACGTCAACGGAGGACCCACCTATCAGCGAGACAGTAAAACCGCATAGGGTCCACTATTTTGTAACCTCGGACCACCCAATATAAAGGGGGTCCAAGGGGCGATAGCGACAGGTTCTAACCCTAAACTCTCGCGTGCAACCGTTTATGCGCGCGAGCAACCATACGAACACATGCATCGAGCACCCCACAACTTAGACGCTAGGCCCTCTCCCGAAGAGAGAGTTCGACCCTTTGTACTCATCCACTGATATAAAACACCTCTTGGACGTAAGATGTTACACCGTTCGAGGTGGCATGAACCAGGTAAAAAAACCCTCATTGAGTCTTCCGTAGACTAGGCCACATTGAATACGGAGGCACACTACCCCCTCGATCGTATTTTGTACTGTGCCGGTCGTCAGAACTCCGACAAGACTTGCGTCCAAAATATCATAGTAAAATGCCACTAGTATGTTACAAATAGATAATATAGTCGAGAGCATGCTGATGTTTGTAATAACACTTGTTATCTTCTCTCTTTTTTTCTTCTTGACCTCATAACACACGTCATCTTGAGGCTCATTTGGCATACTAGCTTTATTAATTCCCAACAAGAATACTACATAATTTGAATCAAACACTTCACCTGCAATAGCACTTGTGATCTTTCTCCTTTTTCCCCCTCTTGACCTCGTAATACCAGTGATCTTTAGTCCTTTGGCACGATCTCACAGAATTCATTTCCACGTAGAACCTTTTATATTGTACAAAATGTTATTTTTAGGAAAATGATTTGATGAAATATGTCGGGATCATGTACCTCAGGTACCTGAGATCGTGCTCGAACGCACGAGGCCCCGAGTCAAGGGTCGGACGACCACGGGTTCTGACCCCCCAACGGCGATCTACGGCGGTCACGCTTTAGCCGCGCAGGCACGCAAAGACCTCGGCCTCCGAAGACCGACCCCCGGGGAGCAACCCCTAAAGGGTAGGTACCGCGTTATGGTACATTTACTCCAGCAGAAAGCTGCGACGGCTGCTAGACAAGACGTGACGGCACTGTAGCCGGCACAGTAGCGCCGAACGAGCATCACAGTACCCGTCGCTGCGCACAACGCGACGGGTCACGACCACGCCTGGACGAAGCGAAATGATGGCGACAACGACAGAAGGGCCCACCTGTCGGCGAGACGGCAGGATCGTATAGGACCCACCACTTGTAACCCCAGGGCCCCCTCCTATATAAAGGGAGGCCCAGAGAGCGATAGAGACACGGACCGAACACGGGAACACCGAACACAAGCAACACTACATCACCACGGAGTAGCAACAGCCACAAACACACGAAAGACAAAACCACGAGCTCCATTAGAGCCCAGGGTCCTTGCATCCTTTCGAGCAAGCACCCCCACTCGCCCACATTCCGAATCCTCTCGCGAAGAGAGGATCCTGTCTTTGTAATATTATCATTAAGATAATCCGCTCCCTAGACGTAGGGTATTACACCGCTCGAGGTGGCTCGAAACAGGTAAAAAATCTCTTTGAGTCTTCCTTAGATTAGGCCACATTGAATCCGAAGGCACACCACCCCCACGATCGTATATTTACTGTGCCGGTGGTCAGAACGCCGACAGTTGGTGCGCTAGAAAGGGGGGCACTCTCTTTTGGTGTGCTCTCGTTTTGACTTTTTGATGGCCCCATACTTTGTCGTGGGGGACATTTCGGTCTCCCGCCTCCGCTTCGAGGACTTCATGGTCGCTGTCTCCAGAGACAGTCAGTCATGGCAGGTCCCCACTTTCGCCTTTGGGCAGGCTTTCCACTTCGGGAGCCTAGACTTCATCGCGAACGAAGGCGGCGAGCTCCGCCTCCAGGCTCCGTGCGAGAGGCGCCCTCGTTGGTGGCCCCGAAGCCACCTCATCCTGGGGTATGACCCGTCGAGGGAGTGCTTCACTCTTCACGCCCCGAAGGGCGCGGAGCCGGTGACTCTTGGCAACACGCCACCGGGTGCCAACCTGTCCCTGCGCCCCACGGTGGACGCCGCCGGCCAAGTCTGGCCGCCCCTGGGACGCACTGACAGCCCCGAGCCTAGGGGTAAGGCTGCAGTCGGGCCCAGTGACACGGCACGAGCCCGGGGACGGTGCACCTACCAGCAGCTCGCAGCTGGGGGGCCGCTGACCTTCGATACCCCGCTCGAGAACCTCGCGGCGGCAGCATGCATCCTCAACGAGACCGCTGCTCCCGAGGACCCAGCACTGAGAGAAGTGTACGACCGCGTACGCTTATACCTCGGCAGCGCACTTCAACAACCAGAAGCGTCCCTCCGACCCCAGCAGTCAGAGACGAAAAGCAACCGCCGGTCCCAGGATCGGTGGAGCTCGGCGCGCGACAGCCAAGTCGAGGAGCGGAACCCTCGATACCGCGCAGGGTCAGTCCTCCCGTGACTCGGCCCTACCCACGACGCCCGCGGCACCATCGACGCCAGACGCCAGGCGAGAAGTGAACTCCGCGTCGAGTCCCGGCGAAGACGCTCCTACGACCGCTACTATCGACGCGGCTCCCTCGACTCCAGGAGCCCGAGTCTTGATGGGGTCAGACCCAGAGCGTTCAAATCGCTCAGCCGGCACGCGAAATTCTCGCAGAGATTTCGCGCTCTGACCACCATCGGCCACTACAACGAGGAGACGAACCCCGTCCACTGGCTCGAGGATTACCGCCTCGCCTGCAGGACCGGAGGGGCGGACGACCTGTTCGCCATCCAGTAATTGCCGCTCTTCCTCATCGACTCTGCCCGAGGGTGGCTCGAACACCTCCCCGAGGGCTGCATCCAAGATTGATGCGACCTGCGCCGAATCTTCGTCGACAATTTAGAAGGAACTTACACGCGCCCAGGTAACTCCTGGGACCTCAAGAATTGTAAGCAGGGGTCCGGCGAGTCGCTTCGAGACTACATCCAGTGCTTTTTACGAAAGCGCAACGAGCTCCCCAACGTCAACGACTCCGACGTCATCAACGCCTTCACCTGTGAAACGACGTCCAAGGCGCTCGTCCACAAGTTGGGCCGGAGGAACCCTCGAACGGCCCAGGACCTCCTCGACATCGTCACAACCTTCGCGACCGGAGAAGAGACCGTGCAGGCCAACTTCGACCGAGGTCGAGCGAAGGACGAAAGGTCGGGGAACGACCGTCGGGGGGACCTACCCTCCGACCGGTCCGCGGACCGCCGCAACGAGCGGGGTGACGGCAGCTCGAGCCGCAAGAAGGGCAAGGGTCGACGCCACGATGACGACTTCGTGGCCGCCGCGGACCATCCAGCCCGACCCCCGACCAAGAAGCCGGCCAACCACGACGGCCACTTCGATAAGATGCTCGACCGGCCCTGCCCCAACCATTCTATGCCGGTCAAGCACACCCTCCGGAATTGCCACCTGACAAGGAGGTTCTTCAGAAGCGGACTCCAGGCCGACTCGGTGGCCAAGACCAACCCCCAGGCTAAGGGTGCCAAGGAAGACATCGGCACAGCCTTCCCCGAGCCGGAGGACTGCCTCATGATCTTTGGCGGCCCCGCGGCCTACTGCGAATCCCGCGGCCGCCAGAAGAGGACCTAGCGCGAGGTTAACGCTGCCGACCCTGCGGTCCCCCGCTATCTCAAGTGGTCCGAGGCCCCGATCACCTTCGATCAGGCCGATCACCCGGACCACGTCCCGCAGCCCGAGCGCCTCCCGTTGGTGCTCGACCCCATCGTCGGCTCCGTGCGCCTGTCGAAGGTGTTCATGGATGGAGGGAACTCCCTCAACATCCTCTATGCCGACGCCTTCCGTGCGATGAAGCTGACAAAGGCCGACCTCCGTCCGACCCACGCTCTGTTTCACGGAGTCGTCCCCGGGGGCTATGCGACGCCCCTCGGTCAAGTCACGCTCCTAGTCACATTCGGCGACCGGAGCAATTTTCGGACCGAGTCGCTCACCTTCAAGGTGGTCGACGTCACCGGCACCTACCACGCCATCCTAGGCCGGCCGTGCTACGCGAAGTTCATGGCCATCCCCAACTACGTCTACCTGAAGCTGAAGATGCCCGGACCGAAGGGCGTCATCACGGTCTCGTCACGCTTCCAACACGCTCTAGTATGTGAGCAGAAGAGCTTCGAGCTGGCCGCCGCCAAATAGGGCCCGGCCTGGCTGGAAGTAATCCGCAAAGCAGAAGGGTCAGACCCAGCACTTCACTCCAAACCCGCGTCGTCGACATCCTTCAAACCCACCGACGACTCCAAGAAGGTCGCTCTCGACCCCGCTGACCCCTCCAAGGAGGCTAGGGTTGGGACCGCGCTTTCCAGCGAATAGGAAAGCGCGCTCGTCGACTTCCGCAGTCAGAATCGGGACGTCTTTGCCTGGGCACCATCGGACATGCCCGGCATCCCGAGAGAAGTCACCGAGCACTCCCTCGACATCATCGCGGGCTCTCGGCCCGTCAAGCATCGACTACGCGTTTTGACGACGAAAAGCGCCCAGCCATCGGGGAAGAATTGACGAAGCTCCTGGATGCTAAGTTTATTCAAGAGGTCTACCACCCCGAGTGGTTAGCCAACTCTAATGGTGAAAAAGAAGACCGGGCAATGGAGGATGTGCGTTGACTACACGAGTCTCAACAAGGCCTGCCCGAAGGACTCCTTCCCTCTCCCGCGCATTGATCAAGTGGTAGACTCGACCGCCGGGTGCGAAACCCTGAGCTTCCTCGACGCATACTCTGGGTATCACCAGATCTCTATGCGCGAGTCCGACCGGCCGGCCACGTCCTTCATCACGCCCTTCGGGTCCTTCTGCTACATCACTATGCCATTCGAGCTCAAGAACGCTGGGGCCACAAACCAGCGCTGCATGCAGAAGTGCTTCCATGACCAGCTGGGTCAGAATCTGGAGGTCTACGTCGACGACATCGTCATCAAGACTCGTCGGACCTCCGACCTCGTCCAGGATCTAGAGGAAACGTTCGCAAACCTCCGGCGTTATCGGTCAAGCTAAATCCCGAGAAATGCGTTTTCGGGGTCCCCTCGGGCAAACTGCTCGGCTTCGTCATCTCCGAGCGTGGGATCGAAGCAAACCCCGAGAAGATCTCCGCCATCCTCAACCTCGGGCCCATCAGCAACGTAAAAGGCGTCCAGAAGCTGACCGGATGCTTGGCGGCCCTTAGCCGTTTTATCTCAAGACTTGGCGAAAAAGCGACTGCTACGAAAAACGGAGCGGTTCACCTTAACCGCCGAGGCCCAGGAGGCCTTCGATCGGCTCAAGGCCCTGCTTTCATCACCGCCGATCCTCTTGTCCCCGACCCCAGGAGAGACCCTTCTCTATATCACGGCGACCTCGAAAGTCGTCAGCACCGTCCTCGTCGTCGAGCGAAGCGAGGAGGGTCGGGCTCTGACTGTTCAGTGGCCTGTCTACTTCGTCAGTGAGGTGTTGACCAATGCCAAGACTCGGTACACTCAGGTGGAGAACCTGATCTACGCCGTCCTCATCACGAGCCGCAAGCTGCGACACTACTTCACAAGCCATTCCGTCCACATCGTCACCAGCTTCCCACTCGGGGAGATCATCGGTGGCAAGGACACGGTCGGGCGCCTCGCCACGTGGGCCATAGAACTCCTGGGGCTCGACATCGTTTTTGTCCATCAGCAGGCCATCAAGTCCCAGGCCCTGGCAGACTTCCGCCGAATGGACCGAGGCCCAGGAACCGCCGGCCCCCAGCAGCGTCGAGTACTGGACCATGTACTTCGACGGGTCCTGCATGCTCAAGGGCGTGGGGGCTGGGGTCGTTCTGATCTCCCCGAAGGGAGACAGGCTCCGATACGTGCTGCAGTTGCAGTTCCGCAACTCCAACAATGCGGCCGAATACGAGGCGCTCCTCCACGGCCTACGAATGGCCACCACCCTTGGCGTTCAGCGCCTCTACGTCACGGGCGACTCTGAGCTGGTCATCAGTCAAGTCATGAAGGCTTCCAGCTGCCGAGACCCGAAGATGGAAGCCTACTGTCAAGAGGTTCATGCACTCGAAGACAAGTTTGATGGACTCGAACTTCATCACGTTCTACGACGGGACAACGAAGCCGCCGACGCCCTTGCCAAGATGGGCTCGGAGCGTCAGCCGATCCCCGACGGCGTCTTTCTCGAAGTCCTCACCAAACCCTTCATCAGGGTCGCAGAAGGGCCGCTCGTCGAGGGACCAAGCGGCGAGCCGACCCTCGGACCTAGGGCAGAAATCATGGCGCTCGCCCCCGACTGATCTCACGATATCTTCGCTTACCTTCAAGACGGCACTCTCCCGGTTGACCCTAACGGAGCCAGGAAGGTCATGCGACAGGCCAAGGCATACGTCATTTCGAACGGCGAGCTCTACAAGCGAAGCACGAGTGGTATACTGCAGCGCTGCATCCCTCCGGAGCAGGGCATGCACCTGCTCGACGACATCCACTTAGGCATCTGTGGTCATCATGCCGGACCCAGAACCCTCGTCGACAAAGCCTTTCGACAAGGCTTCTACTGGCCGACGCCCAAAAGCTCGTCCAAGCTTGCCAAAGCTGCCAGTTCTACGCCCGATACACGCACTTGCCAACACAGGAGCTCCAGACGATCTCGATCGCTTGACCTTTCGCCATCTGGGGACTCGACATCCTCGGACCGTTCAATAGAGCACCCGGCGGTTTCACCCATCTCTTTGTCGCCGTCGACAAGTTTACCAAGTGGATTGAGGCCGAGCCAGTGCCCAACATCACTTCAACCCGGGCGGTCGGGTTCATCCGCAACATCATATGTCGGTTTGAGGTCTCGAACACCATAATCACCGACAACGGCGCGCAGTTCACCGGTCGGCAATTTTGGGAATTCTGCGACGAGTATCACATTCGCCTGGACTTCGCCTCCGTGGCGCACCCAAGGACGAATGGGCAGGTCGAACGGGCCAATGGGATGATACTCCAAGGCCTGAAGCCACGGATTTACGACAACGTCAGGAAGGCAGCTGGACGATGGGTGAGCGAACTCCCGTCGGTCCTCTGGGGTCTACGAACGACCCCCAACAGAACCACCGGGTTCACGCCATTCTTCATGACAATCGGAGCAGAAGCGATGCTGCCGACCGACCTCGACTACGACTCTCCGCGAGTCCGAGCCTACGGCGAGGAAAGATCGCAGGCTGCGCTGCAGGACGGCCTCGACCAGCTGCAAGAGGCGCGCGAGGTCGCTCTCCTGCGCTCCGCCAAGTACCAGCAGAGTCTACGGTGACAGCACGCTCGGCGCGTCCAAGGACGGGCGCTCAACGTCGGAGACATCGTGTTGAGAAGGGTGCAAATGAAAGCGGACCAGTACAAGTTGTCGCCCCCTTGGGAGGGACCCTTTGTAATCAAGCACGTCCTAAGGCCCAGTGCTTACAAGCTAGCAACCGAGGACTGTCGAAAACTCGCGAACGTATGGAACATCGAGAACCTTCGACGATTCTACACTTAATAAAAACAGCTAAGTTCTTGTAACTTTGCTCTCGCTTTTTCATTTTGGGTTGCGAGCATGGCCGTCCCGGCCACCCCTCGCACCCGAGGGCTACTTACCACCACCCTCGCCAGTGTCAAAACGATCAACCTCGTTTTTCGCTCGTCGTTTATCGATTTTTTGCGCCGAGGCGCCGCTCTCCGTTAACTCGTTACGTCTTTTCGTCTTTTTGTTTCCTCGGGGTCGGATCCTCGACACGCGCCAAGCTCGCGGGTGACCCTCAAACGACAAACTTCGCGAGCGTTTTTTGTTCGAAGCCTTCCCGAGGCTAAGCTATCTACGAATCGGGAGCTGATGACGCTCTACAGCTATATCGGGTCCGACACCCAACCCTATGAGCTATACTCGGCCCATTCGTTTGATTGACGCCAAAGGGGGCGCGAAAAACAAACGCAGCATGCGAAGGAGGGTTGGAAATTCACATTCAAACTCGTAAAAGTTTCTCGAACAATATTGTTTGAATGATATTCTTTATTAATACAATGACACTTTACATATTCGGACCTATACATAGGCAAACGGGCCGAATCGCTCGGGCAGGAAGTCCTCCGTCTTGAAGTCGGCGACGGCCTTCGCCCCCGGCTCCTGCGTCTCCACCGAGATCGCGTACAGCTGCTCGTCCGAGTAGCCCGACGCGAAGCCCTCAACGACCCTGTCGAGGTCCGCATCTGGATAATGGGAGCAGACCAGGGCCAAGGCTGTCGAGGACCCGTCCTCCAGCGCCCTCATCACGACCTCGGAGACGACCCTCGGAAGCCGCTGCAGAGCGTGTGCGATGACCCCCGCCGGAACGAAGTCCGACACTCCGGAGTACAACATCCCAATGAGGCTCAGACCTGCCGACCTCAGGGTCTGAACCTCGCCCGCCAATCCTGCATTCCAAAACGTTAGCAGAGAACCGGAGAAAGCCAAAGCAAATAGGGAGGGACCGACCTTTACCGTCTCGCTCCCTTGCGGCGGCCTACCCTGCCCGGTCGAGGCTCTTTCGCAGACGCTCGTTCCGGACTTGGGCGGCCGAGAGCTCCTCCTAGACCTTAGCGACCTCCTCACGCGTCTGGCCGAGGTCCGCCGCCACCTACTCAACCTCGGACTGGAGCACCACCCGCTCCGACTTCAGGAGGTCGACCTGCTCGAAGGCACGGTCACGCTCCTCCTTCGTCATGCGCAGCGTCAGCTCCAGGGTCGAGCGGGCCCCCTCGGCATGTTGGTGGAGGAGCCCGAGGCGCCGCATCTCAGTCTCGTGCTTCGCTGCTTGGCGACGAAGCCCTGCAACAGAACGAATCAAAACCCGACCCCAAGGGCCAGAAGAACCCACGACGACTTACCAGCGACCGTGCAGTTGGCCTGCTCGAGGGCCGCCGCGGTCCGGGTGGCCTGAGCCTCGAAAGCCGCCACCTCGGCGCGCGCCTTGTTCGCCTCCTCGAGGGCGACGCGAGCCGACTCCCGCGCAGCAAAGAGCTGCGACTACAAGTCAGCTACGACCTCCCTCGACTCGGCCCGCGCCTTCGCCAGCTCCTCCTTGAGGGTGTCGACCTCGGCTTGGGTGGCGAACCTGCCTGGGGGCTGACCCAGGACCGCGTACAAATTGTCCTACAGAAGATTATCAGCCTAAGAATCAGAAAAGCAGAAGCCGAGAGCCGGACTCGAGCTTACCCAGCACTCGATGAAGTGACTTTCGTCGTAGATGGCGCCGACCTCCTCGGCGACCCCCGATAGTTGGCGGAGGCTGACGACCAGCCGCATGTTGAAGGCTCGGGCACCTCCCACCCGGTCCATCAGATAGCCGAAGCCATCGATCGCCCCTTCGAGTGGGAGGGGCCCTCGCCCGGGGACCTCCCAGGTGGCAGTCGGCGCCACCGGTCCCTGCGCTTCAACGGCGACCCCGACGTCGCCGCTTGGACCTGCGGAGCCCAACGCCCCGACGACCTCGAGCAGTTTGCCACGGGCCGTCTCACTTAAGACGCGCCCGACCGCTGGCCT
>BCLH01000333.1:0-36850 GCA_001602315.1 Zoysia pacifica | reverse complement strand
TCGCCGACGATCCTCCCTCGGCCTTTGAGCCGTGGGGCGACCCCGCCGTCGGCTTCGCGGGCGAGGTTGCGGTTCCCGCGTCACTTTACAAGTAGTCCAGGAAGCTCGCCCTCGCCTTCCGCTTCCTGCCGGTCCTCCTCGGCCCCGACGCCGTCGTGGAGCTGGGTTCGGCCCTCCACTGAGTTGGCACCGCGGCGGAGCTGGTCCCAGCCTTGGTGGCGAACGCGGCCACCGGCGGACCCTAAAAGACACCAAAATTAGTCTCGTGCAACGACAAACTACTACGACCGAAACGAAAAAACCTGCGTTTACCAACTGACAATGGTCCCTGTCGAGGGGACGCGACCCCCGATTGAGGCCGCCCTCGGCATCCTTGAAGACAGCCAAGGTCCGGGTCAGGACTCCCATGTCGGAGAGAGATCGGATGCGGACTTCGCAGATCGCGTAGTCCGGACCCTCGTATTCTCCGATGCTGTGCACTCGACGGCGCAGCAGCATGATTCGACGACGCATGGCGACGTCAAAGACCGTCGTCCCGGTCAGTCCTTGCTCCCGGAGGCGCCGAATCGCCTCCAGGTGAAGTCGGATCATCTCGACCTCGGCCGCCGAGAGCTTCGACTTCCAAGACCTCGTCGCTCGAGGCACCAGATCTTAGAAGGCCGGGAGCTGAGGGTCGGCGTTGTCGATGTAGAACCACAACCTTCGCCAGCTCTTCAGCGAGGTCTTCAGGTCGACCTCGATGTACTCCTAGGACTCCCGAGTCCGAAGCATGATGCTGACGCCGCCGACGCGACGGCCGACCCCAGTCTCCTTCAACGTCTGGAGACTGGCGAGGAAGAAGTATCTTCACAGCGGGACGCTCGGCCGAATCCTCAAATACGCTTCACAGAGCGTGACGAAGACGATGGCGTGGAGGATCCCGTTCGGCGCCAGCTGGTGAAGCCGGGCGCCGTACTGATTAAGGACCCTGCAGAAGAAGCTGGAGACCGGCAGCCCCAGCCTGCGCTCGTGGTACGCCAAGAAGCTGACGATCTTCCCCGGCGGCGGCGCGGGCACGACGTGGCCAAAGCCAGCCACCCACCCCGCCAACTCCTTCGGCGGGACCATCCCAACAACGCTCCACCTCTCGAGCAAAGTGTTGTCGACGCACGATGGCTCCCACTCAGACATTTTGCAGGTGGCGGCGACGGGAACGCGAACTACGGCGATCGCCGGGCCTAGCGGCGCTACGATGGAAAGCGGAGCTAACGAGCTCTTGCGCAAAGGACGAAGACGAAGCAAGGAGGCGGGGTGAAACCACGAAGTTACCGCGCTCCTCCTTTTAAAAGTCTCGGGCAATTACTGCGCCTCCCATGATCGGCCGAGGAGTAACTGCTCGATCGTAGGGTCGCGCCCCGAAGCGCACCCCAGCGGTCCGCCCACGACCCGCTGACGAGCAGGCCCGGGCCGCACCTCGCCGCCTCCGCCGCGGACAGGACGATAACAATTACTCCGACGAGACGGTTGCCAGAGCACGTCTGGCAGGCGACATGACGTGGGCACGCGAACCATCGCGTCCTCGCCACCGTCCGATCAAATTCAAATCAACCGCTCGGATCGACCGGCGGTTCAAATTCCTGGACGGTCCGATTGCCCTCCACATGGAGGCACAGAAGCCTTCCGATCCTCGTAACCGTAACGGCAGATTCGAATAAGGGGAGACGACCAAACGAAGGCCCTCACGATCGGCTGACCGACAGCCGGGGCCACCGGGTCAAACCGAATGTTCGGGCGCTTATCATGGCTAAGCCTAGGCGTGACGCTGATCATAGGCAGGAACCGCATCAAACCGGTCCGACCTAGGCGTCTCACCGAACGAAAGACCAAGAACGACCTCGGCCCGACCTCGAAGGTCAGAACGATGCGTGCACACAGAATGAAACCTCTAACGATCGGCTGACCAACAGCCGAGGTCGTCGGGCCAACCCAAACGATCGTACACTGATCATAGCCCTGACCTAGGCATGACGTTGATCATGGGCAAGGACCGCGTCGAAACCGGCCCTTCCCAGCCATTTCATCTAATGTAAAAACCGAGACCAGCCTCGGTTCGACCCCGAACGTCGGCGCTATGCCCAGTCGGCCCCCCGGATCGCCTCTAGGCTCGAGGGCTGGGCCCACAGAACGAAACTCCTAACGATCGGCTGACCGACAGCCAAAGCCATCGGGCCAATCCAAACAATCGGACGCTGATCATGGCCCCGGCCTAGGCGTGACGCCGACTACGGACAGGGACCGCGTCGAAACTGGCCCTTCCCAGGCGTCTTACCGAGTATAAAAACCAAGACCGACCTCGGTCCGACCTCGACCGTCGGCGCGATGCTCAGCCGGCTCCCCGAATCGCCTCCGAGCTCGAGTGCTGAGCCAGCGAAACAGTTCGATACGATTAACCATCGACCAATGATGGTCCGCGCAATGTTTCAGCCCACGACCGACCCTCCGGATCGCTCGAGAGCTCGGGGGCTACGCCCTTCGGGCGCGCTCACACGCCCCGTAGCAGCACAACAAACCTCGGGAACAACCAGCCTGACGCCACCTCAATTAGAGGTTGCAAACGGCGTCAGACTCGGGGGCTACTGTCAAGATCATGTATCCCGGGTACCTGAGATCGTGCTCGAACGCACGAGGCCCCGAGTCAGGGGTCGGACGACCATGGGTTCCGACCCCCCAACGGCGATCTACGGTGGTCACGCCTTAGCCGCGCAGGCACGCAAAGACCCCGGCCTCCGAAGGCCGACCCCCGGGGAGCGACCTCTGAGGGGTAGGTACCGCGTTATAGTACATTTACTCTGATGGCCAACTGCCATCTGTCCTGACGGGACGGAACGAGATTCACCACGGCGACACTCCAGCAGAAAGCTGCGACAGCTGCTGGACAAAACGTGACGGCACTGTAGCCGACACAGTAGCGCCGACGAGCATCACAGTACCTGTCACTGCGCACGACGCGACGGGTCACGACCACACCTGGACGAAGCGAAATAATGACGACAACGACAGAAGGGCCCACCTGTTAGCGAGACGGCAGAATTGTGTAGGACCCACCACTTGTAACCTCAGAGCCCTCTCCTATATAAAGAGAGACCCAGGGAGCGATAGAGACACGGACCGAACACAGGAGCACCGAACACAAGCAACACTACATCACCACGGAGTAGCAACATCCACAAACACACGAAAAACAAAACCACGAGCTTCATTAGAGCCCAGGGTTCTTGCATCCTTTCGAGCAAGCATCCCCACTCACCCACGTTCCGAATCCTCCCGCGAAGAGAGGATCCTGCCTTTGTAATATTATCATCGAGATAATCCGCTCTCTGGACGTAGAGTATTACACCGCTTGAGGTGGCCCGAACCAGGTAAAAAATCTCTTTAGTCTTCGTTAGACTAGGTCACATCGAATCCAAAGACACACCACCCCCACGATTGTATATTTACTGTGCCGGTGGTCAGAACGCCGACAAAATAAACTGAGATGTTAGGAGCTAAAAAATAGCTTTGAAAACCTGCAGGTAAGAAAACATGTTCTACAGCTCTGAAATTAAGAAATTGTGAAGAGTATATGCTACATGAGCAAGATTACAACACCATGGATCCTCTTCTTGACTGATCACTATTGTGGACGCAATCTGTAATACCTCCTCCCACATTCTCAACAACGTCATTTTCTATTCATTGTACATTTGTTGATATCTATATGCCGACACCGATAACCAGCAGGGTTCGCAATTGAAAGAGTTCGCAGGACACCGACACCGTGCTGGTCCTAAGCACACAGCTCGCATTGCCGTAGCAACTTCAAGCGGCTCATTCAAATTTGGGCAGGCCAGCCTCTGGCGCAAGGGGCCTGACGCCGCTCGTACAGCCTCACGGGATCACCGGACGGCACACGAGCGGCCAACAAGGTGTCACTGTTGTGGACCGAGCGTGGACTCGTTTGCACCGACCGACCGAGATAGCTGGATGTGTTGGACGTGACGACAAAACGACCGCGCTATTTCGGGGCTACGGCGAACATAGGCTCGCATATTGCCAGACGCGCACGTAGTAGGCAGGGTTTTAGAAACCAGACTGACCCTGTTTTTCAGTGTTAAAACTGACTGAGTAGTCGGTTTTGTTACAGTATTATATTTAGTTTTTGATTGAAAATCGATCGTTCGATGAAACTAAACTAGATCGATTTATAAAACCTTGGTCGTAGGTGCCAGCCGATCACCGGCCCGCCGTGGCGTTCGTCGCTTGCGTCACGGATGCGGGAGCGCGGGCGGTTGGGCTCCATGGGACTCGAGCTACATGTGACACCCAGCACGACCGAGACGGCACAGCGAAAGCAGAGGGGGCCGTGCGCATCGGTCGTATTCGCTTGTGTTTGTGTTAGTGCGTCGTAGCTGCATGTGCATGCGCTCGTGTCCGCTGCCCTGGTTGTTCTGTTCTGCGGGGTTGATCTAGCGTGCAAAAGCACATCATGTGATGTAGAGTACTTCCGTCCTTCGGCCTACCGATCAGTTTGTCGCGTTTGCATTGGTTTTATTGAGACTACTAGCTGCCAGATTTGCATAGCAAAAATGCGGGCTCATTGTGGTTGGCATGACGCATGTGTGTAACTACTAAGGGTGTCTTTCGTAGGGTTTTGTAGAGCTAATTCTAGGACAAAATTAGTGAGGTTGTATCAAATTTGTTTTTAATGAGAAGTGATTTTTGGTGATTATGTGAAGTGATCCTCTAAAATAAACTGAGGAGCTTTGAGGCTAAAAAAAAATACCATATCCTAATTATGAATCAAATTTGTTTTTAATGAGAAGTGATTTTTTATTGATTATGTGAAGTGGTCTCTAAAATAAACTAAGAAGCTTTGAGCTAGAAAAAATATTGTATCCTAATTCTATAAAGTGATTTTCCATCTTAATTTTTAATAGTTTATCCAAGAGTTACTTCTAGAAAAAGTTTTGTACAATTTCATTGGTTCTACCTAAGAAAAAGCTTTGTAAAGGCGTATCACATGTGTCGTAATTAAAGAATCACTCACAGCAACAAAATCAGATTATCATAGCTAGGGAATCAGTTTTAGATAAGCTCTAGCAAGCATATACTGAGAAGACCCATGGCTAATTTGCTCGTAAGTACCCCCTCTAGACCCATATATTGTGGATTGTCCATTCCTGAGGTTTTATTGTTCTTTTATCTCATAGAATGTAAAAGTTCTCAAATAATTAATAATTATTGTATTACTCTCTCTGTCTCATAAAAAGATTATTTTTTGACTTTCAGACTTCAAGTTTGACCACTCGTTTTATTCAAAAAATTTGTAAAAATATAATTTATTTTATTGTGAATTGTTTTATCATTAGAAATACTATAAGTATTACTTATTTGTTTTTATATTTGCAAAAAAAAATTGAATAAGAAAAATGGTCAAATGTGATTTTTAAAAGTTAAAAAATGATTTTTTTTTCATGAGACGAAGGTAGTATTTAATTTGAAAAGTAATTAATAAGTTTTGGCGGTAACCAAGAACATGTCGCTGGCTTATATTAATTTGTTTCTTTATATTCCCTACTTAAATCAGGTAAAGATCAAATTCGTGTCTTACCTTTTACGAGGTAAACTAACAATATTATCCATATGAGAATGGCTCAATTATTGTTGTCAGTTAGTTAAAATTTGAACTAACCGACAATTAGAATGAAGTGAGTACCTTAGATCATCTTTGATCCTCTTCTGATAAAAAAGGTTGGGCTGAATAATCAACCGAAATGGGCTTTACCCACATTTAGCTTCCATATTACTTAGTGATTACGGACCTCATCCTTTGGATAAGGCTGATTTAGGTCCCAACGTTCGGAATAGAGCAGAAGATGCGGCCTTGAATGACAGTATGTTCACTACAAGGCATAACAAGCTTGTCCATAAAACCGCAGCCCGATCCACAAACCCACGCACGGCGCTATCACGGCCTGGGAGCCTGAGCGTCTCACAGGCCCGCAGCACGTTGGCCTGATCCGGCAGCACTCGTGCATTTCATCGTCCCCAGTCAGCTTGCCTGCACGCTCTGCAGCATCTTCCGCCGCCAGCGGCAGAGTCGTGCCGACGCTGCTGCTCGCGGCACACGTACAGCTGCTGGCGCTCCGGAGCCCGAGAGGAATGCTGCTGTGCTATTTTTGTAAGAACAGTTGAACCGTTTCGCGCGTACGTCGAAGAAATGACTTGCAACGCCGAAGCTGGTACGGACGACGCATCGCGCACGGAGAGCGTCCCGAAGGCCGACGGCCCCAGCGCTACCATTCACACACGAAACAATTCCGTCGCCATAGTTTCCTCCGTTGGACGGCAGGTCTCTCTTTAAGGGCAGAAGGGCGCAGTTGATCAGGTGAGAAAAGGGAAATCCCAAATGTAGAGTCCGGTGGAATGCCAGCCGTTGCAAGTTCGAGTTCAAAGTGCCATAGGTTCACAAAACTTTGGTTGACTGCACAGTTACGATGATTTCATCGACTTCAAAATACAAGCAGAACCAGCCAGAAAAACATACATAAAGGAGGGATGCAGGAAGATACAACGATCAAGTAGGAGACTAGCTGTTCCATGGAAACTAAGTAACCAACCCAGACCTGCAAATAATATGCCTCATTGATGAAAGCACGCCGAGAAATCCAGGACAGCTTCTTCCACAAGCTCCTCCATCACTCCCCCTTCAAGCTCTTCCGCGATGTCAACCACCTGCATAACCATCGTTTTCACCCAGTCCCTGTCCCTCCCTTCAACCTCCTGCTTCACAACTCTGTTCCACATGATTCCAGCGTCGCCTTTCTTGCTCACCACAAACATCCGTGCCCCGTTAATCCAGTCCTTCAGGATGGTCCAGACTTCTACCCTCGAATAATCAGGGCCCGAGCTATCCCTCAGGGTCCTCGAGTGTGCTTTGCTACACGGGAACACGCTGAGCAGGGCGTTCTCGCCGATTTCAACTAGAGCAGCATTCACGCAGTCAAACAGAAGCCTTCGGTATGAACTTTGCTCCTGCAGTTCCAGTATTTTGTTGCACAGCAGCGGGTCAACAGGGTGTTCGGGTAAATGCCAACCAGCAAAAGCCATACTTGGTTGTGCACCGCCCAATCTAGAAGATAACATTATATTTTGCACGAGGACATGGGATTCTGACTCGTCTGTATCTGCGTCAGAGATAAGAGAAAGTGGCCTTCAGGTGCGAAGCAACTGCGATTCTGCAGTGCTATTGTCCCATGGTAAGGAACAAGCGACAGCCTCAGCTGCTGAAGATCTTGATACTGCTTCACGGAAAAGGTTATCAGAAGCAATCGGTATATAAGACAGACTGAGTAATGCAATACTTCGATACAAGGAAAAAAGTTTTATTACTTGCACTCTTGGAAGTTCTACCAGATTTTTCAGGCTCGTTACAGCTGCTATCTTCAGAGGGTCCATCAAGAACAGAGGTAGGGCTGGGTTGATCTGGGTTGCTATTTAGGCCTTCATCTCCTATTCTATCCGTGTTTCCACTTGTACAGTCTGATGATACAGTAACATCAATTGAAGCAGTTATCTGTCATGCAATTTCTCATCAGATATTTTTCGACACAAGAAAACAGGGGTTCATATATTTATTTTTTATGCAGAAATAAGTAGGTAGTCATAAGTCAACATGCTCAACCGCAAAAGTACAAAACAGACATGCTCAACAGGAATAAGGGCAAGAGTTGAAGCAATCACTGACAAGAGAAAACTAGAAGAAAAGCACATCACAGATCAGACTTGCATGATAATTTATACATGACATGAAAAGCTTACCTCTGACGTGTCAGTTGATATTTGCATGGAAAAATTATCAACTTTGTCTCCACAATGGACTGCTTTTTGATTGGCATCCCGATTAAAGTCATGATCCACCAGCCGACTATGAACAACCCTCTCAGCAAAACAATCAGATGTATGATGAATGCTCTTCTGCCTTGGCATTTTACCTTTAGACAAGAAAAAATCTGAAACTCTTCCCTTGAAAGATAGTTTTCCTTTATCAGAAACTACAACAATTTTTTGTTTGTAGCTTTCAGGATTTGAAAGTTGGACATTTGCTGCCATGTTATCAAACATGGGCAAAATCAATGGAGCAGAGTATGCTCTTGGCAACTTCATAGGAGATGTTGCTGTAGTTCCATAAGCTATGTGTGTAGAACGCCCTGGAGTTTCCTTTTCCTTTCCACATGACCGTTCTGTAGAAACAGGCCCTGTCCCATCGGTGCAAATTTCATTCTTTGATTCTTGAATAGAGAGCAGCTCACCTAAGGTGCGCGTTCTCCTTAATGATTGCTGTTTCTCTTCACAAATCTCCTTACAGGTCACTGTTACCCATCGCTCTGAAAGCTGTTTCTTGGCTTCCCTGATAATTGAAGAATCTGGAAAATGTGCGACATCACCGAAAGAGCCTGAGTATGGACCTTCATCCCCTCGAATGTAATTCCATGAATGTTTCAGGGGGTAACAACCCTCAGAATCACTACTACCACCAGTTTCATCAATATAATCAATTTCAGAACCACTACTCTGACCAACATCTGAATCACTACATGAGCTTTCATCTCCCATGTAGCCACTTGATTGTGCAGAAGATAATAAAGAGTCATCTCTTTGATGATATCCATCATGCCAGTGCACTAGACCTGAAGGATCTATGGTCGTCTCATATGCTAAATCATTGAGGCTATTACATTTATGTAATGTTGTCCTGGGGGTCAGCTTTGCCTTAGATATGCCAGACTTCCCAGGGGTAGGTCTCAAAACAATTATTCTACTTGACTGGGAGGTTGTTTCTTCCTTTGAACTGGCACTTTGATGGAAATGTCCCATCTTCAATCCATTTTGCCTGTTAACTCGCTCTATTTGGGATTGCCTAACGCCACTAATTTCAGCAGAGCTTACTGGTTTAAGCACTGTAATGCGCGTCTGCGGTAGTGCTTGGTTTGTGTGAAGCCTGCTCAGACGCCTTGACAAACTGGGGTTAAACCCTTCAGGCAATCCACGCAAAGAATCATTATTTGAGCTTGGAATCTTGAGGCCTTCTTGTAAATCCTTTGTATGAGAGAGCTTATCTCCCATTACAAAGCATTTCGGTTCCATGAACTTCTCTTGCACAATATCTGATTGGTCACTCTTGTTCTCAGAATACAATAATTTATCAGTAGTTTGATCCTCGAAGAAGCTAGTTCCTGATTGATCTTCACATACTTCATAAACATCTTTATATTCATGGAATTGTTGGAGGCCTTGTGTCATCAACCTTATGGACTGATGTTCTTTCCATTGTGCCTTATTTACTGCTTTTGAGTCTATAGGGTCTGAGTCTATAGGGGTGTCAATTCTGGCATGGCGTACAATTGATTCCTTGGAAGGTAGATCCTCCTCAAGACCCATTAATCTGGCAATGACACCGGCTGATCTTTTCGGTTCCACTTCGTTAGCCATCTCTTTTGCTAATAATATTTTCAGTGAGGTTGCATTTGATTTTCCGCTTGAAGAACTTTCATTGGATGCCTGTAGACAAACCCCAAAAAACACAAACAGGAATCAGGATAAGTATCAATTGTATCAGACCAAACAGAAATACATGCATTGTTCTTTCTATTTCTTCTTTGGATCATTCAGAAAATATCATACTAAAAATTGTATTGTTTTCCTGCTAGCATAACCTAATAGCTAAAGTTTACATGTAGTCTTGTGTACCCTTTCTTATTTTTTTGTACAAGAGTCATAACAGGAAGCTCCCAAAGGCGTACACTTCAAATTCATTCGCTTGTATGAGTGTACAGAATTTGTATCAGTTGATCTTTATAAGTAACTCACAAGATTTTCCTCCACAAGATTGGTGAATTTCTTCAGTTCTGTAATGATTTTCTTTTCTGGAAAACCTGGGCAAAATTGAATAAGGTAAAACACAAAATAAACAGCTAGATAATGAAACTTTACTTAAAAAGGAAACCCGACAACAAATCTTGTGAAAACATTAAAGAAAACAATTGCAAGAGCGATGTGTATACCATCAGTATGAGCCTGAACAATAACTGGCTTTGTTCCAGCCATTCTGGTGCTATGGTCAAACCAATGGATCATTTCCTCTTGGTAACTGCTACCAAACCCGGCTTACACCCATTCATTTTTTAAACACGGAAACCTGAAAAGTAGAACAAGAAAATATTAGTGAAACTAATGAACCTGATGTGATTTGTAAGACAAATCCAGGTGAAGTAACTTAACCACATCACTCCTCACTCTTCATACGAAGAAACTCAAATCACAGGAAGAGTTTCAGGTATATTGTCTGGCAAGCACTAATTCTCCGGAAGATTGGATAATTATGCATAATATATTTTAGAAATACCTAAGCATTTGACACAAATAGAGTTATATATAGAACACAATGTTCGATGATACTACACAGTAGGAAGAGGATAATTCAGAAGATACAAGCTTCAGGTTGAAACTTGTTGCATGCACTTATATGTCAGATTAGCGCCAAAGAACAGCACAACTCATGACCTGTTCTTTTTCAATAGTACACCAAAAGAAAAAAAAATGACACAAAAAATTAAATAATTCGTGGCAGAGAGAGTAGCACTTGGCAATATGGAAAGGTGTAAGGGTAGCAGATAAAGCTACAATGAAGGCATGTCTGCAAGAGCAAATGAAAACAAGCAATTGCAAAGATATGGACACGAGGACATTACAGTAACTACTAGGTCGTCCATAGTTACAAAATTGGGGGGGGGGGGGTGTTTCGGGGAGGGGGGACTCTAATCTGTAGTTTTGAACTGCAGAATGGCAGGTAGAGCAATCTGAAAAATACCCATTATGAACGTTGATTTCAACTGTGATCACTTCTTCAGATCAGATAAAAAACTGAAGAATGGGCACGGAATAACTACGAAGCCATGCACAACAAAAATACTGCCAAGATTTACAGGTGACAGAGGAATCTCTGCACCAGCACCGTTCCAAATGGGGTTGCTACAGATTTTTGTCTGAAAATCTAGTCGGCACTTGGAATCTTGACAGGGTAAGATATGAGAGGATAGGGGAAAGATGTTGCAGTAAAGCAGGGGACATCCATTCTAGATTGAGTAAAATATAGAATGAAGAAGGAGACGAACGAGATGTTTAGCTAATATGGACTCCTCAGTTCATATTTAAATGTATCATTGTAGCATTTAAAATTTATTATCAAATAGATGTCATTCTCATTGTTCAATTCACTTTTACCTCTTAAGACTTGCTAATACATTTCCATCTCTTTCTCTCCTCCTTTTGTACTCTGTATCCTATATTTTTCACTCTTACTAAGTACTCTCTCCGGTTTTAAATTATTGACACCGTTGACTTTTAACATCAACTTTGACCACTCGTCTTATTCAAAAAAATTGTTCCAATATGTAAAATTATTAGTCATGATTTAAATTTCACTAATAATAAATTAAATAATAATAAAAATTTTAATATTTGAACAAATTTTTTAAATAAAACAAATAGTCAAAGTTAATGTTAAAAGTCAACAGTGTCAATAATTTAAAACCGAAGGGAGTACTCTGTAATGACAACCTCCAAATGATCCCTGAAACCGAGGCAATTCCTCAGTGCCGCAGGTTTGGCAGATTAAAATACATCGTGAACTGTAAACATTGCATTGGTTTGCTCATTGGTAACTTAAAGCTCTGTTTAGAACGAAAGGATTTTATAGGAATTGCACAATAATGTTTATAGAGATCAGTTCAACTTCGCTGGAAAATGTCTAATTTTAGAAAAATTCCAGCGTTCCAAACAAAGCCTCAAAATAAGAGCACATCAGACGTAAAAGTAGTTGCAGAACTACAGTTTACGGGTGCGACATTGCAGCCTCAGATGGATACAGTACACGAGGAATCATCCGGAAAAAATGCACAGCTCTGGTTGTTATTTACCCTTTTTGGAAAACTAGGAACCGCAGAGTGAAGCGTGAAATAAGATGTTATCTGCAGGTGTCATATAAAACGGATGGGTATTTACATTCCCCTCCTGAATCAAAACTCTCTTCTAACAAGCATTAGATTCGGATCATAACCTCACCTGAAATGCAAGTTCTAGAAAATTTTACCTGAAATCATTTCTTGTACTCTACCCTCTTTATCTGAACCGTAATAAATTTTGTTGTTAAAACCCATGGTCAAAATAAATGTTGAACAACTCAAGCAGCAACCAACGCCCACTCAGCGCACCAGATCACAGTTGAGGACGCGGAGTGAAGTGAGACGGGGGACCAGGAACTCTACAGAGGAAACATGAAGTGAATCGCGAGCGAGCATGACTACACCAAACCCAAACCCGATCGGGAATCGGCTTAATTCTTACCCCACGGAAGTCACAGCTCAGTGGCACGAAAATCCGAAACGAACGACGGTACGCCGCGGACATCCAGCGAGAGCGAGAGATTGAGGACGAAGCTATGAAGACTTGAAGAGTAAGAGCTGGATGCTAACCTCACTCCAGCGACGAAAGACGCCGAGCGTCCCTGGCCAGCGGCTACTTCGCCGGCAGACGGAAGAGGGAGAAGACGCGGCGGCGGCGGCGGCGGTGGCGGTGGGTTTTGTGAGGGGTTGAATGGAGGGAGGGGGAGAGTAGTGAAGCAGAGTACTACTACTGGGAAGCAGAGGTTTATTGTACTAGTAGCATCTAGCAAGGCGTTGTCACGTTGGGATTCTGCAAATGGGTTTATTTGGCTTTTGCTTTCTCTCGTTTCGTCCGCGATGCTGCGTTTCGTTTGCATCCGGATCCCAGCGGCACCGAGTCACCGACGCGTCGTGGGCTACGTGCGCGCGCGGAACTGGTATGGCGCGCGCGGACGGCCAAGGAACTGGTATGGTGCCGCATTTCATCACGTTCCACCAAAGAAAGGCATTTTGTCATTAACTGTGCAGAGCCAAAGGAATCTACTCGTACTCGGGTAAATCGACAACCAGTTACCGTTTGACACCGAGTCACACAGATCGTTCTCTAGAAAGCGAGCAGAGATCACCAGAGACCGCACCATGCCAACAGGGCGAAGTGCCACAGCTGCATGGCGGTGAAGCAGAGCCGCAGGCCCGCAGGTGGTACCCCATTCATCCGCCCAACTCGCGGCGGTCCCCGTAGCTACCACACTGGACCTCGCCGTTTGCCGACAGTGTGGCCTCTGTGTCCCGTACGTCCTCCTCTGCCCGAGAGAATCCACTGTTCCGTGCGCATGAGCCTCCCTCGGCACCCGCGCACGATCATACTCTGCCCGGCACGGCGAACAGTTAAGACGGTCGCACGCGCCCCCACCAGCATCAGCCAGGCGAGGGGCGCCCCCCACCACGCTCGCTCCGCAAGACGGCACCACAGCGCCACTCCACCACCCGCTGCGCGCGCGGCGCTACGCGACGCCGGGCGGTGCTCGCTCCTCGCTTTCGCGAAACCGATGCAGCTGCTTGGTGCCGCTTTGGCGGTCAGTCACATGCCGAGCCCAGGGAGCCGCTGCCTCCTCCTCGCTGCAGCAGCATTCGGCAGGCGGCAGGGGCCGCTTTCCGGCACGATCGGCGCCTTTTGGGATTAAATGATGAGCGGTCAAGTCGCGGAATTTTTGGGCGCGTAGCCACTGTCCGTGCTGCGCGTCCGGTGCGGACAGTGTGCGCGCAGTGCGTGTGGGGCAGGGTGACGGAGGGGCACGCGTGACCGATGCACAGTCGTGACCATCCATCAGCTCGGAGTACATGATAAAATTTGTCTGTTCTGTGGTGCGATTGCGATCAGGCGACAGGCGATGCGATCGAACATGAGGCGTACATACTGCGAACTGCAAGTTCGATGTAATTTCCACAAACTTCAAGCGCATGATATATAGTTGATGGGGATAGGATTTGTTTAGGGTTGCTGAAGCACGGCCAGTCCACTAACAGGGATAAACATCCCCAGCTCAAGTGATACGTGCGCGTGTTATCACCTTGGGAAAAGTAAAATGTCAACTTTCAATAGCACGTCTTTCTCGGTGACATGCTTCTCGAAAGGAAAAGCAGTGTGGTTACGCTAACAACGGTATCAGCGTCTGATTGCCTTGTCGACCAGAGCCAACAGATGAAATGCTATGGCTTTAGAACTTTGGATGCTCGACGGGACGAATCAACGAGCAATCCGTTTTGTCCCACGGGGAACAACGCACAACCTTTTCGTCGTCCATTTCGAATCACGGTTTCTCTGATTTTGTTTACATGATCCTCGCTTCAAGTCATTGGTGCGTCTTACGGACGGTATGATTCACCAATCAGTACCAAGCAAGCTTTAGCGTGCATTTCGGAGTATCTCTGGCCCCTGCCGCACCAAAGGGTGAGGATGCCGTTAACATGCCTTTGGGTGTGGTAAAAGGTGACTCTGGACGCCAAAAACTTCCAAGAGAACCGATGCGTTCAACTGCGCAGAGAATATGTACTATTCACGTGTTTTTACGGTGACGCTCGTACTGTCTGCCGTAGCCCTTTATCCCTTGTAAACAAAGTTGATTAGAAGAAAAACTCACGTGTTTGAGGATCAAAATCTCCAGTCAAAAAGCGGCAGAAACAACTGTCCGTCCTTTATATGGACAGCTCCATGATCTAACCTAGACCGAGAAGGTTGTCCATAAATTTCAACCAGTGTTAACACGATAGCCCATTATCAGATCAATGTAGCATCGATAGAAGTAGCGTACAATTTTACTTACAAACATTTAGAAAGAGCATAAGTCAATTCAAAGGAAAACTGAAACAGAACATCTCTCCTTAGATTCCTTTCTCTTTCTGTAATTTAGCCTCATTCAACAACAAACTGTCCAGAGTATACATGATATGGCAATTCCAAACATCATACATCAGTTAAAGTAAAGCAGCCAGCCATTTTCTCCAAACCCAGCTGGAAAACAAATAATCCATCACTGTAATGTGAAGTAGCATGCAAACTGACAGTGCCTCAGTTGTTTAGAGTTACAGGTGTGAGGCCTCGTTCGCAAAAAATTATGGAAATAAAAAATGACTTGATGTGGTCTGATGACCTGTGTTGGGGTGGGCCTAAAGCATAAGGCTCATGAAATCCACTAGATGCATCCCATTTACAGGAGGCAGCACCATGAGGGTGCGACCAGGATTTGTTGATTTTCTTGGTCAGGGCTCTGGTTGACTTCCCTATACAACAATACCATGGAGACGGTCTTTCACACACCGTCTAAGTTTTTTTTTAAAAAAAAAAATTGAGGTAATATCGAAATATGTACCTCCCTGATGGTATCAAACTGAACAAACAAAATCACCTTGATGGAAATTTCTGAGAATTACCAAGGTATGCCATCAGAAGACAACATGGGAGCCTCCCTGATGTTATCCATATCAGAGAAACCACCAAAGAATGATAAATCAGTTGGACCCAGAATGTCATTGTTCAGGTTGCTCTGGACTAGCATAAGGCCGTGGTGACCAGAGTCGCTATAAGAACTTTCATTTGACATGAGATCAAGCATGCTCCCCAAGCTAGTATGAGACTGGAGTCGATGTATTGATGACTAAAATCCTGTAGACGAGTCATCAAAGTTGTTATAATCTTGCTTACAAGGATGCCCTGAACATGAAGACAGGGACTTCAGACGAGGGTCCTTCATGGGACAGCTACTGATATATCTGAGATGATGATCCCAAACTTTAGACCTGTCTTTAGGAAAAATTGGAAGCAAAGGTAGCTGATCCAACACCCGCAGAAGCTTATCAGAATTATCAGACAGTTCTCCCTCTCTGGAATGTTTCTCATTCAGTCCAGCTAAACAAGATACACCAATAACAGAATCATGAACGCTCATTGGGCACAGTTTGTATGGATGCTCTGGAGATGAACATAACAGACTCGGATGACTTGTTTTTGCACTCAACATCATGCTGTTGTTTTGATCGACTTGGAAATTGGAGATGTATCTGAAATCATTATGAT
Source organism: Zoysia pacifica (assembly GCA_001602315.1). Classification (NCBI taxonomy): domain Eukaryota; kingdom Viridiplantae; phylum Streptophyta; class Magnoliopsida; order Poales; family Poaceae; genus Zoysia; species Zoysia pacifica. Next base: position 20,815 of record BCLH01000333.1, on the reverse strand, counting down.
CCACGACTTTATTTCCACTGCCCAAAAGACGTGAATCAGCTGATTTCACAAGCAACTGATTGAACCTAGTTGAAAAACCAGCATCAGAATTATCACACCATCCTGCCTCGTCTGGGCCTTCCTTATTCAGTCCAACTGAACCAGAAATACATGGCTGCATGGAGCTGAAGAGGTCAGGTTGCCAGAAAGCATTTGCATGTGGTACTGCATGCTGCTCCTCAATAGGATAGGGAAAAGACAATCTATCCCAAAATGATTCGGCGAGTGGTACTGACAACATAGGGCTCCAAACATGCTGATCATATGAAGCACTTTGAACATTCAAGCTCAACTCATTACCTGAAGCTGGTCTTCCAAGGATGCATGGTTCGACAAGTTCGACATCCTTTAGTAATAAGTTTGAAACCTGATTGTGAACAATCCCTCTATTCTGATCAGAACTCGAAATATCCTTGATGCATACCCATGGCAATGCCATGCACTCACGAGCTTGATTACCCCCATGAGATGAGACACTCTTCCAATCAATATAACTTGGAAGGCTCTGATTATAAGCACATCCTGAAGCCATAAATTCAAATGATTCATCAGTTGGTGACTTTTGACCCTGTGCTTTCAGTGTAGTTAACGGATTAGATTCACTTTTCTTGTAATCTAGCAATCTATCAACATGGTCTTTGGAAGTAGCAGGAGCTTGTCTGCATTCAATTTTCCTGTGTCTCAAATACCCTTGGCGCTGCTGCATTACATTAATAACTATCAATGGTTTAAATGCTTGATAATAAATAGAAAGGTGGCAGTACACTATTTTTTTTTATGAAAGTGGCAGTACACTGTTGGCCCAAGTGCTGACTCACATGGGTATAATGTATACCTTTCTTAGAATGTTGTTGGCGCCCAGCCTTTGCAGGAAGTCATGTACAAATTCTGATCTGACAAATTTGCAATATTAGGTAACAGTATATAATGAAAATAAAAGCCAATAGAATTCATCAAAACATGATTTCAACCTTCTTTGTAACAATTCAGAATATCCCATTGACGCTGTTTTTGCAGCTAACTTCAATAATCTGCTCCTTTTTCCTGAAAAGACCTGTCCATTGACAGGTTCTTCTACAAAAAACAGACTGTCATGCGATCAACATCACACACAAACAATCATCATGCCAAAGGCATCAAGGAAGAAACATAAATTAATGAAAAATCCCACAATTATTGGTGAAATTTAATTGTGTTTTCATTTAATGGAATGCTTCTTATCTCCTAGACTTGCTAAATAAAGATTGAAGAGTACAACTTTCTTTATCTACTGTACTAGTTTCCCTATATGTGAGATGGCTGGAAATGCTAACTGACAGCAGCTCAGTTGGTTAGGACCTCTAGTTGTGAGGCTACCCACTAGGGTTCAAATCCTGGTGTGCACAATTTATGGAATAAAAAAACCCACTCATTGTGTCCCATTTACTCGGTTAATCTGATATGTGGTGGGCGGGCTCTTATGTATAGGGTAGGCCCAAAGCATAAGTTAAGACCCGAACCACAGGGGGCGGCACCCTGAGGGTGGAACCGGGGTTCATGGGTTTTCTCGATTAGTTCCGGTTGAGCTTCTTCTTAATGAAAAGCCGTGAGGGCAGTCTTACCCCCTCCGGTTGAGTTTTTTTTTTTTTTTTAGATGGCTGGAAATTCCAGCGATGTGGATATCGATCATGGCAAGATTTGAGCAGCAGCAATTTTATGTTGGAAGAGTACCATGTACTCACCAGAATTTCTTGAAATCCCTGTTTTTTCAAATGATGTCTGAGCTATAGGTGTGAGGACATGAATACATGGCACATAATCATCTGAGTTCAGATGAGGTGTATCCTTCTCAAATTCTGCATAGAAGAAGATTTACAGTTATAAAACTGTTGATATGCATCATTCATGATAAGAGGAGAATCAGATAAAGGATTTCAGACCAGAATGGGAGGCTTGTGCATTCACTTGCTCTCTGGGGATTTCCTCATTTTTAGGTGTAGCAGGAGGGTCATTACAGCACATAGTATTTCTCTGGACAGAGACCTTTATGGGCAGAGTCATATTATGCAATTCTACAAGACACATGCAATAACACAGGAAATTTATAAACGATCCACTGCAGGTCAATGTAAAGTATAAAGAGACACCAACATAATTAAAAATAAAAATAAAAGTGTATACAAACCAGTTCCAATATATTGCTTTTGTTTGGAGACATTTGGTTCCATGCTTAGATGAGAATGTTTGTAGGAATGGGACCTATGGCCTGATTGCTCACATAATTTCTTGTAGAATTTGAATTCAGCAGTTTTCGCATCACAAACTGCACAGAAACTAATGGGTGAGCACATATTAAGAGAACATACCTTATGCTCCAAAATCTACCAATTAAATTAGAAATGAACTATTAGTATGATTGAAACTAGTGGATATGCATATCCTAAATAAGAATAATGTACTGATGGATTATAACTAGAGATTACATTTGCAACAAACTATACTGTCAGGAAACAATTAATGCCCCAGGGAAATACAGAAAATACCAAAAGTTCAGAATATAGAAAACGGATGGTGTGTGGCAGAATGTGACGGCAATATATTGTGAAAAGTACAAAGGGAAGAAAAATATATAGAGAATTATAGAAAAGCAAGGGTACACTGAAACTAGAGCAAAATACCTTGAAGCTTACTTCTTGCTGCTTCAGGAATATTAGCAACCGCTCCCCCACCTATCTGATGGCTACCAGCTTCATTTGCGAACCGAACCTTTTTCCTTTGCCTTCCATCTGCCATTAGATATTCATCAGATTAGATCAAAAACATCCAGAAAGATCAGGAGCGGCATTTTATGGCACAAGGATACAAAAATCAGCTCATGGAACTAGCAGGAAAAATAGCTGTAGAATAGCTACAGAAAGGAATGCCAGACCCTAAATGAAATCCGTAGTAGAAATTTATAGAAAGCACTAACTGCCACATACTCACATTGAACAAGGGAGGAAACATCACCATGCATGGATCACAAACACACATCTTAACGAACACACAATGCTTCTTAATTAGGATAGTTCCAAACAAGCACTAAAAAAGACATGATCCATAGTTTCCCCCTCGTATCGGATCTCCGATCTTGCATTACGACTAAACATCGATCAAATTACTTATCTAGCACATTTACCTCTTCGCCAACCCGACCCCACAAAACCCAAACTCAACAGCAAGCCCGCACTTCCGCATCGATTCAAGACTCCACGGCTTCCAGTATACTACGTCGAAAGAACCCTAGAGAGATTCGAGAACCAGAATCCGATGCGCCGAGCGAAGTTGGGGTCAAAAACCTGGGGAGGAAGTCTTGGGGAGGGGCCTCGACGCCGGCGGGGGGTGGAAGTTAGGTCCTCTCGGGGGCCGCGGGGGCTTCAGGGACGCCGAATGGGCCCGGCGGCTAGGGTTCCGGCGCCGGAGTCGGTCCATCCCCGCTCTCGCCGCCGCGGTTCGGGACGATAGCGCGCGCCAAAAACCGGGGGGCGAAGATGGAAGTCGGTTTGCATTTTGCCGCTTCGGTTGGGGGGGCCTGCACGACCACAGCTGGGCCTGTTTTCGACACGGCCGTAGCCCAAGCCCGGAACCGGGCCTGAATGCCGCGGCGCAGCGGCTGCGCCTCCTGCCTCGCGAAATTCCGCAGCAAATTTTTGAATCGCGTCCACCGTACAGTGTCTCACCATTTCACCTTCGTCGTCCTCGCGCAGTCACCACTCTCCGCGCCCACTCCATCTCCGCGCGCGCGCCTCCTCTGTACTCCCGCTCCTCCCCATCGCCACGCGAAGCAAGCTGCAGCCACTCCGACCCATCTCTCTCCCGCCGACGTCTCCTCAGCAGCCGCTCCTCGACGCCTCTCTCCGTGCCGGGTCGGCTCCTCCAATCCAATTCCACCACCAGCGAGTAAGCTCCCTCTCTCCCCCGCTCGCCTCCTTCCTAGTTCCTACCTCGCTCGCGCAGTCACGCTCGATTCTGCCGCGAACTCCTCCGTCAGATCGGCGCCGCGCGCGAGTTGCTCGACGATTCTCCTCGGGCGGGTCGCTCGCCACCTATGGCTCGGATTTCTCACCTTGATCGCTTGGCTTATCCGCTTATGCAGGAGGTGAATACGGTGAGCTCGTGATGTCAGGGAGCGCCCCGCTCAGGCCAGGGTGGACGACGGAGATGGGGTCCCTCGCTGACCCGGACACGCTGCGCTGTGTCTCGGACCTGCCCCCGCCGTTCCGCCCCGTGTTTGGGTTCAGGTGCGACCGCGTGCGCGGATCACTCGAACACCTCTAAGTTTTTGTTTCGGAGTTTCCACGCCGTGTTCCTGCTTAGTTGCGTACTGGCGTGTGTTCGGTTGTGTGATCGCTGCATCCGCATGTGAACTGGTAGGCAGCACCTTTGGATTTTGACTAGCTTCGTGTTCACGTACTGCTTGCCAAATTGGTGATGCTGTTAACCATCTGGGCCCGTGGGGAAGACAAAGTGACTAGTAGGATATGGTTTTTTTTGGCTGCCCTGCAGATACTTCAATTCCTTGCAGAGCGAGTGCTTCCATGTGTGCTTCCTTTCGGATGTGAACATGGTTATCTCCGCACCAACTGGGAGTGGGAAGACTGTGCTGTTTGAGCTCTGCATTCTGAGGATTCTCTCAAGGTTCCTCTCACCAGAATGGAGGTTCAATTTGCCCAATGGGACTCTGAAAACTGTAGGTGCCAATCCCAATGGCATTTATTTGAAAATTGCAGCAACTTGGAATGTATCTGGATTCTGGAGTGTTGTGATTCTGACAATTTGTTAACATTGTGCACTTTACCGTGGTATATGGCAGATATACATTGCTCCCTCTAAGGCACTGGTGCAGGAGAAGCTACGTGATTGGGACAAGAAGCTGGGCTCCATAGGGGTCAAATGCTTGGAGATGACGGGTGACATTGAATTCTACAACAATAAATCCATACACGATGCTGATATAATCCTCACCACTCCTGAGGTCCACGTCATGACTTGCTTTTCTATGCACGAGTGAAAATGATAGCCTTCACATCTGCTCATTATTTCCCTTTTTTTAACTGATATACTATAATACATGCAGAAGTTTGATTCTATGAGTCGCCATGGTATAAAAGGTGGTGCACTAGGTTTTTTCTGTGACATTGCATTGGTCCTTATTGACGAAGTCCATCTTCTTAATGATCCACGTGGAGCTGCATTGGAAGCAGTCGTCAGCAGAATAAAAATGCTTTCCAAACGTGCCAACATGAAATCTGCTCCTTTGGCAAATGTTCGATTCATTGCTGTTTCGGCCACTATCCCTAATATCGAAGATATAGGTTTGTAACTCTGCAGTACATTGTCAATGTGTCGCTGATATGTCCATACCATGCCTTGGTAAACTAAGTTTTGTTAACCTTTAACATTGTAAAATCCCAGCGGATTGGCTCCTAGCACCCCCTGAAGGAATCAAAAGGTGACTAACACAATTTCCTCAAGGATTTTATGAAGCGTTCTATAGAACTTTTACTGATCTGTCGTATATTCCTTTTGCAGATTTGGAGAAGAAATGAGGCCAGGGAATTTGACAACAAAGGTCCTTGGTATGTTGATACTTCCATTTTGCAGAAATGGACAAAATTTACTTTGCAGGCCCTTAGGATTGGCTACCATGAAGCTTCTCAATAGTTATGCTGCTGGAATACTTTTTTGCTATTTTGGTAGTAAATGCTCTCCTGGTTCTGTTTTGCCTTGAACGGTTAGCCCCAATTAATTGAGGCCCGGTTGTTCCAGGTTTCTGTTTTTTTATAAGTAATAGTTTCACTTTGTTCATGCTCCTGTTGAGAAATAGTTTTAGGGTAATTGTTTTTCTTGTGCTACTGGGTAAAACTATGAACAAATAAACCTGCTAAATGCTTAACATCTGCCCTTTGATCTTCAGCTGCCACTCTTAGCAATTTGAATGTTGCTAATTCTTTTCTTTCCCACTGTAGGTTATGTTCCAGCTAAAAATGACTTCCTATTTGAAAGGGTATGCATCTTTACCATCTAAAATACCTTTTCTTCACAGGTAAAGGGACTTTAGGGAGAGTTTTTAATTAATTAGTTATGCATCTCCTTGAGATGTATCACTTTGTCACACACTTCTTTCCAAGAAAAAAAAGGGTCGGGCTTGATGTGAAATAAATTCTGGCTAATCAGTCCTCTTTTTCTCTTTCAACTTGAAGAGGCTGCAAAGTTACATTTTTGGTACGTAACAACTCTGTATACCTCGATCATGTTACCTTGATGGAAATTTTATCATATTTCAGTACTAAAGTTGAAGCTAAATATTTATTACAGAAATATTGATGCAACATTCAAGAGGGAAATCTGCACTTGTTTTCTGTTCCACAAGAAGAGGTGCTCTAGAAGCTGCACAGTGCCTTTCACAAACTGGAGCATCCCTTGGCTATTCCAATCCATTTATGAAGTCGATGCTGCAATACGAACATTTAAAGGAGGCTTCCCTAACCTGTAGCGACAAGCAACTGCAATCTTGTATTCTACATGGAGGTTATCTTAATCTTGTTCCCTAGGCACCATGATACCTTCTTAACTTTCAATTTACAATGTTTTACTCATCTTTTTTATATGTCCTTGTTACATTGGACATTCATTCCTACATTAGACATATTGCCTTAAAATTGTCATTGATTGTTCAGCTGATGTAATCATATCATATTTTCAGTTGGTTTTCATAACGGTGGTCTTTGTTTAAAAGATCGGAGCCTAGTTGAGGGGCTTTTTCTCAAGGGTGATCTTCAAGTTGTGTGCACAACCAACACTTTGGCACATGGCATTAACTTACCTGCTCATACAGTAGTGATAAAGTCAACACAGTTTTTGTGAGAATCAAATCTAAATCTGACTGTTAATTGATCCTTTTTTTTATGATATCTTTTCTGACTTGAACTCTATTTTGCAGCAACAAAGAGAAAGGCCAATATGTAGAATATGAGAGGTCCATGGTGCATCAGGTCTACATTCAGCCTTGATATCCCATATGAAATCGCCACTGTTACCACATAAGAACAAATATTCCATCTCTTCATAACTTACTGTGATTTTGTATCTTTAAACATGTATAGTAATTTGGATAAAGTCCAAATTACTACCCTCAAGTATAGATAAAGTCTAAATAACCCTCTAAACTATTTTTGGGTTCATTTTATCCCCACAACTTTGCCATTTGGCTCAATTTACACCCTACTATAATTTGTCTTTTTTGTTTCTCCAAATATAAGCATAATCTTAAGCTAAAATTTTACAAAATGGTAGAGCACATCATAACACATGTTAGAAAAATATATCATATTTTTTTATCATTATTTTTCATATACTCCCTCCATTTCAGAATATTTGACGTCGTGGTTCTTCAGTTTTTTACCAAAATACTTGACGTTTCCAAAACCCAACGCAAAACTTGCACGCCGTTTCCATCCTTGCCACTAATCAAAGCAATCTCGCCTGAAAATAACAATAAAAAATTATGATTTATTTTTTTAACATGTGTTATTATGTTCTCTATGATCTCGTAAATTTTTAGCTTAAGATTACGATTATAGGAGAAACAAAAAAGACATTGTAGTAAGGGGTAAATTGAGCCAAATGGCAAAGTTGTGGGGATAAAATGAACCAAAAAATAGTTTAGGGGGTTATTTAGACTTTGGCTATACTTGAGTGTAGTAATTTGGACTTTATCCTAGTAATTTTGTATTTGGTTCTGAATCTTTAATACTTAACCATCTGAAGTAACAGCCTCTCTAAGACATATAAACTACTGAATACTGCAACCATTACACATATGCAAAAAAAGTTGACCAGAGATTATATTCTTATAAGGTGGTTGTGACATACTTAACCAACAAATTTACAATAATTGCATTTCTCTTTATATTGAATATGCCGACTTCTTTCTCATCCATAAAAGCTGAAGTTACCTTAACCTGGTAGGCTAGAATGTACCAAGTGTGGTTTTTAGTTGAAATTTATGTGTATCCAAATCTAACTGCCATAGTTAAAACATTTAATAATTCAAATAGAAAGCATATTTTATTATTAACCTCTTGTTTTAATGCAATACTATAAGGGGGGGGGGGCTATCTTACCATCCGTAGGTCGAGTTTTTTTTTTATTAAACACTTGTTCTGATAGAGCTTCTTATTTGCGAGTGCAGATGTGTGGGAGGGCTGGACGCCCGCCATTCGATGATACTGGAACAATCATTATCATGACAAGAAGAGAGACAGTAACCTACTTTTTTCCCTCTTATTAACTTTGTATATTGTGAAATGTTTTGCATGGAAAACTATTTATTCGTTTCTTGGCCTAATCTGTTGTTGCGTTGCCTTATAGGTTCATCTATATGAAAATTTCCTTAATGGATGTGAAATGGTGGAGTCTCAGTAAGTGTTTGATTTCTAGACGAAAACAAGTTTCTCATATTTTCCTGAAAGATGACTTACAAATGTACTGCATAAACTTGATGCTTCTGATTGAGGATACGTACTACTACCAGGTTGCTACCGTGTGCAGTGGAGCATCTAAATGCAGAAATTGTCCAGCTGACAGTATCTGATGTGGCTTTGGCACTTGAGTGGATAAAATGCTCGTACTTGTACATCAGGATAAAAAAGGCACGGATACATACTCTTTTTTAGCACTTTGTGTTTTTGTTTGAAATGCATAGATTAACTCATAAAATAAATTACTAGAATCCTGAGAATTATGGAATTAAGAAGGGAATTCCTCATCAATTCCTTGAGAAGCAAATTCAAGGTGCTTCTCTCTGGATTTTATTAGTCATATTGTCCTTATAATTTTTCATATTGTCCTTATAATTTTTATGCTTTGATCCATACCAATTGAATATAAAGATATATGTGTTGAGAAGATCCATGAACTGGAGGAGTATGGACTGGTTTGGACAGACGAAGATGGTTTCCTTCTACGACCATTAGGTGAAACCTTCTTTAAAACAATATTCAAATACAGAAATTACAATCAAATTATTGCTATACATTGGGTTCTCCTTTGGGATCTATTTATTCTTTCTCAGAACCTGGGAGACTGATGGCAAAATTCTACCTGAAGTTTGATACAATGAAGCTTATCGTCAAAGCCTCTGCCAGCTGCAGTTTGGAAGATTTACTGCATATCATCTGTCAGTCTGCAGAGATTACTTGTAGGTAGCTGTGCATATTGTGAATTATTTATGAAATTTACACCGTATTAATTTGATTTATTTTCTGGTATATCCAGGGATCCAACTTCGCCGAAATCAGAAGAAGATCCTAAATGATATAAACACTGACAAAGATGGAAGACTCCTCTTTCATATTGTCTGTGGGAGCGGAAAAAAGAAGAAGCGTATCCAGACAAGAGAAGAGAAAATATTCTTACTAGCAAATGACTGCTTAACTGGGGATACCATGATCCATGATTTATCCCTTAGCCAGGTTATTTGTTTATCTAACAGTCTTGCTTAACATATGTGGTTTCCTTCCATGCCTGCTCACTTGAAGTTTTCGTGAAGGAAACAAATTCGATATGCTCAAATGGATGTCGGATTGCTAAATGCATGAGAGAATATTTTGTGTACAAAAAGAGTTATAGATCCGCCATAAATTCTATGATCTTGACAAAATGCCTTCACCAAAAGATTTGGGAGAGCAGTCCATATTTGCTGAAACAACTGCCTGGAATTGGAATTGTAACAGCAAAGGTTATTAAGTTTCTGATTAATATGTATACAACTCTGTGTCTGCAGTATGCATTACTGATTCTTGAGTTGATCACTCACCATCACAGGCACTGAAGACTGCTGGAATTTATTCCTTTGAGAGCTTGGCAACTGCTGATGCTAGAAAGATAGAGACAGCAACAGGGCGCAATTATCCATTTGGGAATCATATAAAGGAATCGTTATCAGCATTACCACCGAAAATTGACATACACATAGAGTATACTGGAAACAGACTAGGAAAATCAACCTTCCTCGTAACTTTAACTCGTCAACCGCAGGCAGTTCGATCCAGTAAAAGTATTTATGCTAACATGGTACCTTGTTTAGCTTTTTAGATCATTCAATGCTTTTAAAAGCCAAATTAATTTTACATTATTCTTTGTCAGATTGTGGGCTCAGAGGAAGATAATGTGATTCTCTTTCATGAGAAAATAAGGTCAGTTTTTTTGCCTCCCAGATTGATACACTTGATTTTTTTTTTTCTTCTGATGGATATTTATCTGTTTTTTGGTTGCTGTCAACAGGACTCAGGAATTCTCCAGGTAATATATTCTTGCAAATGAGGGGAGTAACTTTTGTGTTCTACATATGGGCCCTGTTTAGCACAGCTTATTTCCAGCTTATTCACAGAAATAAGTAGAAGCCGTGCCAAACAGCAAATTTATTTTACAGCTTATTAGTTCAGCAGCTTCTCAGAATGAACTAAACATCAACTTATTTTTCAGCTGCTTTTTACCAGCTGTGAAAATAAGCTACTTTTTTTTTTAACAAGTTCCAGTTGTGCCAAACAGGGCCATGATTTGATATCATTATTTATGGAAAAAAGGATATATGCTTTTCTCGATCAGTGTTATCTTAAAATGAGTTTCTAGTAGCATGTCATTATTAACTAGTAATTTGTTAATATGCAGCCCATATTCTATAAAAGTTAATGTGCAATGCCCTGAGAATGCTCGTGCCACTCTGAAGGTCGATCTGATATTTGAAGAATATGGTAACAGCACCAACAAAGAGTCCTTTCCATCAAACATTGATACACCTACCATCCATATGCTAATGTAGTTTATGTTTGCAATCCTATGGTGAAGTTGGTCTTGATGTCCACATGAAGCATGTAATAAGCAGGGAAGATAATTTACATGTGACCGAAGTGTGTGGCAAGTCGGAAAACATGTACAGTCTCCCTGAAGAGATTTGTTTAGGTAGCTCCAGAACATCTCGAATGAGTGAATCTCTATCATACACTGGAAAGAGACCACTTTTGAGAGAGGTCTGTGTCATAGAAGATGATGATGATGTCAGTGCTCCGGAGAAAGTTGATAATTCCCCCAGTACAAGAAAATTCAACAATTTGGCTTCACTGTAAGTGCTTAATTTAATTTTGTATTTCTGCTAGCCAAGGATTCCAAAACTGTCTTCTATCAGCGAAATTTTACTTATCTAATCAGGGATCATGCCACCTATACTTCCCAAATATCTAGAAGGATTCCATCATGCAGTATGTTACTCCACAGTTATGTGGAGTTTCAGTATTCATTAGCTCTCAACTTTGAGTTTAGCATAGAGTCATCGTTATCCCAACCTTCTCAATTCGATAACCTTTTTTTATTTCTTTCTGAAGCTGTACAGCTTATTGTGGTACATTATATTAAATAAATGGAAAAATATGATACTGTACAAAGCCCTTAAAATAAGACCTGGAAAACCAGAAAACAAAGAATAATTGGTATATGGAAATGATTCTGTTGTGCCAACACATTTTCCAGAAACTCAGCTACTGAGATTTGAGAAGGGGGGGGGGAAGGGGGTGAAGAGGCTTTAACCTTTGTAGTATAAGAGACCTTCTAAGGTACGCCAAGTGGTGTTGGTTCACCTCATAAGAAGACACGAATTCGATCTTGACCGTTGATTTAAGTAGAAAACATAAAGAAACAAATTAATATCAGCCGACGTGTCCCCAATTACCGTCACATGCTAAAACTAACTAATTACTTTCCAAATTGAATAATATAGTAATTAATAATCCCTAGAGAACTTTTATCTCCTAGGAGGTAAAAGAACAATTTAAGCCTTGAGATCAAAACAAATAGACGGTCCACAGTCATTTTGGTCTATTTTAAATCTGCCTAATATAATTTTTCATTTTTTGGTTTCAGGGAGGTCCCCTGCTTTGATCTACTGGCTGATGAAGATGATATTGGAGGTAAGACAGTGCTGCAAAATCATGTGCAGGTTATATTTTGCTACTTCCACTCAAATCTATATTTGTATTCTTAACTGAAATTTGCATTACCATGCTTAGATGTAGAAGGCACATCTATTTCTGAACTAGCTGAGGCAGAATGCAAAAGTGCAACAAGCACCACAATTTTCGATCACATACGAAAAAAGTCCAAAGATTTTCCCACATTAGTGTTGTCAAAATCCATGGATACCTCTTATGAGCCTCTGATACTGAAGAAGAGGAAGACATCAAGGGACCAGTTTGGGTTGGAGGATAGTGCTCTGGATGCTGGTGAGGTCATGCCAATGGATTCTGAACCCATTGAGACTGGGGTGTCTCCAACCAACACCTCTGAGAAGGGTCGTAAGATCCCCACTGGGACTTCAGGAAAGAGCCACGTTCTATTTGCAGGAACTAGTCCATTTGAGAAGAGCAAAATGCTGACAGCAACAACTTCAGATGGAAATTCTGTTGTATTTGCGTGTAAAGGGGACAGTCCATTGGAGAAGACGAAGGCCTTGTGCCGAACTCCAAATGAAAGCCCTTTCAAAAAAACTCCAAGTGAAAGTTGTCTCATATATGCATCAAAAAATGATGGCATGTTTGGGAAGAGCGAATTCTCTTCGGCTGAGAAGAGCAAGACGGTGTTCGCAATAACAGAAGATGGCCCTGCTGGATTTGAAGGAAAAAAGGACAGCCCAGTGGAGAAGATCAAGGCACGGTGCAGAACTTCAGATCCAAACTCCCTTCACTTTGCAACGAAAAGTAACAGCTCATCTGGGAAGAGCAATATCTGCCCATCTGAGAAGAGCAAGGTGCTGATTGTAACTCCAGAAGAAAGTCCTGCTGAATTTGCTGGTAAAAGGTACAGCCCATTGGAGAAGATGGAGACCCTCTCCAGAACTTCAGATCAAAACTCCCACCAATTTGCAGCCAAAGGTGACAACTCATCTGGGAAGGGCAATCTCTGCCCATATGAGAAGAGCACGATGATGATCACAACACCAGAAGAAAGTCCTGCTGCATTTGCTGGTAAAAAGGACAGCCCATTGGAGAAGATCAATGCCCTGTGCAGAATTTCAGGTCAAAACTCCCTCCAATTTACAGCCAAAAGTGACAGCCCATCTGTGAAGAGCAATCTCTATCCATCCAAGAAGAGCACGATGATGATTGAAACTCAAGAAGAAAGTCCTGCTGGATTTGCTAGTACAAAGGACAAGCCATTGGAGAAGATCAAGGCCCTATGCAAAACTTCAGGTGAAAACTCTCGCCAATTTTCAGCAAAAAGTGGAAGCAGATCCGAGAAAACAGAAGTATGCTTCAGCAATCCTCTTTCATCCTTCCAGGCTACCGAGTGTACCAAGCAAGTTCGAGTTACAGATCAATCTTTCAATGTGCAAGACTACGTCAAGTATATAATGGGCAACACAAATGACAGTGAAAGTGGTTTTTTTGGTCGCAAGAGTGTCTTTTCTTTTCTCTGATCTGCTGAAGATCTACAGTATAATGCAATACTGTGCGTAACACATGCATGGTAACCTGAGGAACATTTATCTGGGCGCCAGTTGTTTTGTATGGCAGTACAAACGCCATTTCTCTGTACGTTGTTTTTTTTTTTACCCGAATCCAGGGTCTGCCTATGCATGGTACATGTTCAACCTGTTGTTAGCTGCACAGACAACGAAGTTTTCAGTCGGGTGCCACGCCATGTGTGTCACCTTTGATGCCATATGTGAAATTTCCTCCTTGAGGCCGGCTGATTTCAAGCCATCCTGACCTGAAAGATCGCAAGATTTCCGGAGATTATTATGAGATTCAGTAATCACCTGCTTGCCGAGATATAACTGAAAAGCGCATGAGAGATTTAGCATTAAGACTTTGCTGGTGGTACCTCTGCCCGAACCTCTTCTGTTGTTTCCGCGAGCAAAATTATTGAGCAGCGCTGGGCCCTTTGAAGGGCGTTGTGCCTGCGTCCTGTATCCAAAACGTGTAACGTCATGTTGGGAACCATAATTGTTCATTATATCAATGGTGCATTTCAGAACTCGTGATCACTTCTGACAAAACGGAAGGAGATTAGAACTGAGACGTACGGTGCAGCGGGCCTGTAAGGATTCGTGCTGGCTTCCAAGGTAATCCCGCTCGTGTCAGCAGCAGCGCGGGAGAAGACCTTGAACGTGTTGCTGGCCGGAAGAATCAAATCATCAATAAGGAAATGGCTGAGAACACTGAAGATTCAGTGTTTGAACAAATATTTGTAGGAACCTGTAAGATCCAGTAGCGAAGTAGGTCCCGTCGCTGCTGGCGCAGCAGCTGAACCAATCGAAAATGTAACCGTCCGTGTACCGCTCCGACAGCTACAACGACGGCAGAGAACCAATATTTGGGAAGATGTTCTTTATTCATGTTCACGAAACTTGACTAAATTATGGAGTATATACCTTTGGACGAAGGAACTCGTGAATCTTGTATGTGACGACAGGGGAGCTTTCCTTGCGCAAGTCCCAGAGCTGCAAACAGTGATGTTTTAGCTTGAACGTGACGAGTCATCGCTATAGCTGGTACAAGTGAAGTTCACAACCTTCACGTTCATGTAGTCGCGTGTCCGAAGGTAGCTGCCGTCCCTGGTGAACTTCAGGTCCGTGATGCAAGAGACAATCTCGGTGAAAAACGTCTTTGGCTGAATGCGGTTGTCGCGTTCCTGGAATCTGTTTCAGTAAAAGAGCAAGCAGTTTCAGAGAAGCAGAACTCCTTTCCGCTGAAACCAAAAGCCTCCCTCTGTTCTTTCAGCTGAAAACTCGGGGGGGGAGGATGCGGAAGGCGCTCACGTCCTCGCGCTTCGATCGCAAAGCGCTGAGCGCCTGTTGGAATAAACTTGTGCGTTCAGTTCAATGTGTGTATTCAGTTAGCAAGTGGCGTTTGCCTGTTATTAGCTTATCTAAGTTTGGTTTATCCAAGTCTTTCAACCTGACGCGTGCTGCGTTCACGCGGGGTGGAGCGAGTCTGTGTCCGCGTCGTGGCCGTTGCGTGAACGTGCGGACCGCGGCGCCCAGCGCGGCATGCGCGCGATCCGTGCATGTCGCGAGGTATTGACCGGTTGAGAGGCCAAGTCGTTTTCTTTAAATAAAGCATTGATCAGACTCTCTAGCAGCGCGTTGGCTGCACAAAATTCTCTGGTGTTAACTCGTGTTCGCGTGTGTTGTTCATTCGTCGGCGTTCGTCACTATCTCCGGCGAGCCGGCGATCGGTTTCCGCTGACGATCTCTGACAGCGCCGCAGGTCGACGAGCCGGACGCCGCTGGAGCAGCCGTACGCCAGCGTGCTGCAGGAGGACGGGTGGAACTCGGCCGCGGAGATCACCTCTGAAGACCTACCGAACAGCCAACAAGCGCGAGTCAGGACTCAACCCTTTTCGATCGGCAGGTTCCGACGCTTGCTTCGGACGGCAAGAAGAAAAAAAAATAATTCAACCAAACCGATCACCTACGAGGTCCTCCATGTCCGCCGGCTTCGTGTCGACGATGGTGAAGCACTGGCCCGTCACCTCCAGGTGCCACAGGTTGATCCGCAGGTCGTCGGCGGACACGAACGTCTCCCCGTCGCTGCAACAACCGTTGGTGTCACCACGTTTGCGTTGCCGAGACCAGGTATTGAGATTTCAGACGCGGAACGAGAATGAGAAGGGTACCAGTTGGTCGAAATGGAGTTGATGTTGTACAGGTGAGCACGGCCGAAGACCTTCTTGCACCTGGCAGAGTACCCATCCCCTGCATCGCCGCCCTGATCGCCTACCTTTTCAGAGCCGAGGACAGGATTTGCAGACAACGGAGCGGTGGCCCGTCGAGGCTGATGATCGCCGCTCCCTGTCTTCGCCTTGTGATTGGAGACCTGCCCGGAAGCTACAGAATCATTACACTCCGGTACGGTTCTTCTTCCAAAAAAAAAATGTCGGATCATGATTTATGGACTGTCGTGCTCGTGTATACTACCTTCCAGAGCTTGACCGTCCGGTCATTCGTGGTGAGCATGAACAGGGAGCTGTTTGGCCGCACGCACCACCTCAGCTTCTTGATTTTCTCGCAGATTTCCAAGCTGTGCAGCGTGTCGAACTGTACCAGTAGATAACTCGAGATCAACGTAATGTGCCGGAACAGTAGGATTTACACACAACACAGCTCGACGGGTGACTTGACCTCCAGCTCGTGGCTCTGGAACTCCGTCGCGAAGCGGTACCTCGGCGGCGGCGCGCCGGCGTGGTCCGTGCGCTCCAGCTCGGCTCGACGCCGCGTCTGCACGCGTGATCAGAAATCTCAGGTCAGCCCGTGCGTGAGCGCAAGAACTACTTGGTACGGCAGGACTCTTACATCGTCCACTTCGGTCCTTCGGAAGATGATGACACGGCCGGCGTGGTCACCGGCTGCCAGATGCTCGCCGCGGCCGTCGAACTTGAGCGCAGAGATTTTGTCAGCTGCAGACACGCCCGTAAGCAGCGAATCAACGGTTAGTTCAGCAAGCATGCGAACCGGAAGCTTGGCACTGATGAAGTAGTGGCTCCCGTGTGGAGTGAGATACCATCGTTGTATTGGAGCACGCCCTTCTGCTGTTCTCCGGCACCGGGCGGCAGTTCGCCTAGCACCTGGGCGAACTTCCACTGCGGAAGCTGGGCGGGCGGCGGACCTCGGGAGCTTAAACGGGGAGAGGAGATCGGGGAAGGGGCTATGGAGCTCGTGTTCCGCCGCCTCCTGCCGTTGTTGCTCATCGTGGCAATGTTACTGAGTAGAGTGATCCAGGGGGCACCCGGCTTGTAGCTTGTAGCAAGAATCTGTGGTGCCGCAATTTACTTTAAGTCATGCAGTGCCCAGAGCCACTCGCCTGTTATTATCGTCATATCTCGTTCGTTCTTGCGCTTTTTCCCCGTTGTATGCATCCCAGCCAGCCGCACATCTGTGTCCCAAATAATTGAACGAGCAAGGAAAGCAACAAAATTATCTCGCATGTGTTTGATGGATGTCTATGCCTGAATCATAAGAACATGACAAAAGATAATACAATCTCACATACTTACTCTCTATTTTTTAATCGATATCCTTATTGACTTTTAAATTTAATTTTGATCATTCGTTTTATTAAAAAATTTACTTGAATGTACAAAATTTTAAGTTGTAATTTAAATAACTCTAATGATAAATCAAATTATATCAAAATATATAAAATTTATTAAATTTTTTTAAAATAAAATTAATAATTAAAATTAAATTTATAAATCAACAGCGATATCAAATAGAAAGAGTACATAGGCAACGAGACCTCAAAGAACAAAAATGATTCGTGGCTTTAATGCCGTGACATCGTTTAATTATTATATTTTAATGAATGAATAAGCAGCATTATGCCAACGATATACAAATTGACGCAGCAGATTTCGACGCCTAAGGTGCTAGAACCGCTCGAAAGCTCTACACTTGTCAATCACTGCGCCACAGCAAACCAACAAAACTTCACTGATAAAATAGCTGCTACGCATATACAAGTGTGCCAAAATGGCTAGCTAAGTTCTATTCCACCAATGAGAAGACAGGAATTCCCTTCGCATTGAAACTTTCGCATTTCACAAGTAGTTCCTCTCCAATGTCGAAGTCCTTTTCACCATTTGCCTGTGACAGATATTTCAGACTTCAGTAACGAAGGTCAATAGAGAAGAAACACAAGGACAAGGATATATCAACATAAAACGAATCAGCTTGCTTAATCCTGAATAAGTGTAACTTACCTGAAATTTATGCATACCGTGCACTCCATCACTCAACTCAAGTACTAATCCATAGGCCCGTATTTGGTACACCTTTGCTGTAACTACATCACCCAGCTTCACAGACCCAGATGGCAAGTCCATGGAATTCGGATGTTTCATTTCCTGAGCATTATTAGTATATTTTTCTGGAACCACTGATACACAGGTTTTCAGATCATCACTCCCACAGTCATCACTCTTCACTTTCTTAGTTTTCTTAGCAGATGACGCAACCGGGGCCTTCTTAGGGGTCGCCGTCCTGACCTCCTGACGTCCACTGGCCGATTTGTATGGTCTAGGAGATGAATTTGCAACCTTCCTCTGCTTCTTAGTTGGACTATTTGCAACATCTTGTGAATCGCATTCTTCTGCACTTCGAATTACAACAGCAGGAGTAGAACATGCAGGTCTCTCCTCAGGTGTGCCATCGTCATCTTTGCTACTGGATGGCTCACCATCAGCATGCACGCTGGGCAAGTTCTCTACAGCAGCCCAACCAATGATTCCTTGGCTTGGCAAAGAATTGGCACCTTTACTTTCCAAGTTTTTCTTGTTCCGTGGAGGGGGTAAGGTTGCTTTAAGTGACAGTTTAATGTTACCCCTCACATCCTGTCCAATACATGCCAAAGATAGAACTTGACCAACAGATACAACATCTGAGACTTTGGACACCTGCACAACAGAAAAGAACAAAATAAAATAAAATAAATATATGAATCATAGTTAATAACTGATGAAAATAATTGTTCCATCATTGTTCAATCCAATAAGTGACGTGGTGCTTTCACTAAAATAATGTAAGACAACAAAAACTGTCAGCAGCTAAATAAAGTAAAGTTATCCGATTCATTTAGAGCTCTCCGACATGTTCGAGAAAAAAAATCCTATTTAGAGCCAAACGTTCACCTGATATCAACAAGCAGCATAGAACTATAGTGATATACTTAGAAATTTGAACAAGACTAGACAAACCTATTTTCACGAATTAATCAGATTATATTAAGCAAATAAAAAGGGGAACATACTGCGCCTTAAACCCTTTATTACAAAATCTTAAAAAAATACCGGATCATGTGACAGTTCAGAAATGTGAAGTAGGCCTTGTTGTCCACCATTAAACTCCACAAAAGCGCCATACTCCTTAATTGAGGAAACAATTCCTTTGTATGTCTTGCCAACTTCGATTTCACGTCCAACGAGAAATTCAACCTACAAAGAACAAAGTTGGAGTTCATTATAGGAAGATTGTTCCTCCAAGGCACTTGCACTTTTGACACACTGACTGGCACCAACTGAGATTATCTGTAAAGAATTATGGAGGTTTCACTTGTACCTTCTCGATAGCTTTATCCATAATTGGTTGTGTTTTCGCAACAATAGTGACTGTACCATCATTGACTGATACCCGAGCACCTGCAAGGAAAAGAGAAATCAAATTGAAGCATCTACAGAAATTTTAGCACAGCATATTCCTTTAATGCTCATCCAATTCGCATATACAATTCAATCCAATGGAGAAGTATGCCAACTTCATGGGATGCAAAACATAATGAAGTATCATAACATTATTATCAAATGAAACTAATCTATTATTTTATTACCACTACTATTTTTTTATCTATAGTATACTCTCATATAGCTATTGTTGGTTTTCATCCCTAACTACCCCAATTTGCACCGTGGAGAAGGCTTTGTTATGGTTTAGTATGATATTTGCCCATATAAAGTACCAAGTAAATAAACATGCAATCACCAGAAGCCACGCGGTGGCGGTCTTACCTCCCGCAGGTTGAGTTTTTTTTTTATATATTGTCCTCACACACCATAAAACCCAGTCCTTTTCCTTTGAATCTTTCTTACAACTACATAGGGCTACTGAAAATATATCTCACAATGTTGTCAATAGGAAAATTGATTCAACTAAAACAATTGGTGGCTTGGTTCGTCAGGAAGCCTACACTTAGTTCATTGCTCATCAGCATGATTACTAGTTCAATGGGCCAGTATACACAAATATCGTGTTGGATGACATCAAATATTCTGATACAGCCCCATAAAAAAGAACATGAATATAGGCAGGCATACAGATAGCTTGATACCTGTTTCTTGCTCAATTCTTTTCCTGTGGAAAAGCAGCTTCCTAAGGGAATCACTGCCGAAGCTCATTGTAGCTGCAAATAGAGGGTCAGTTCTGAGATTAATCATATCAGGTAGGCTAGCAAAAAAAAAAACATAGCGAGTACATTGACAAACCTAATCGAGGGCTGCTTCCATCATTCATCGCACGTGCTGTACTTATTTCTTGGTCCATGCGGTCAAGGATTTGATTTCGAGCCTTTCGTGCAGGCTCTAAACTTTCACATATTATGTCCAATGGTATTCCGGCAGGTTTTATATCTAGCTGAATAGCAGTGATGCCTTTCCTTGTTCCTGCAATTTTGAAGTCCATATCACCCAAGTGATCTTCAAGTCCCTGAAAAATATTAAGTATCATGTTCACTTCAGCATTGACATTTTATCATTGTGGAAACAACAAATACAGACGGATGACAATTTATAATGTTCTTTAAGAAGTGCATCAGAATGCTTACCAAAATATCTGTTAGTATGCGGTAATCAGAAATATTGCCAGTTGTTGGGTCTACTCGACTGACAAGACCTACTGAAACACCAGCAACATGTTCCCTAACAGGTATCCCAGCATCCATTAAAGCCATGCTTCCTGTGAACCACCATTTAAAAATGATAAAATGCAGAACATTGAGTACGATGGACATGTTATTTCCATTTATCAAGTATGCAAGTTTAGGGACAAATGATGTTTACCTCCACATACTGATGCCATTGATGTTGAACCATCAGAGGCCATGACTTCTGAATTCACACGAACAGTATACGGGAAATCACTTTCTGGAGGAAGCACGGCAAGCAATGCCTTCTCTGCAAGAGTGCCTGCAAAATGGTATAAGAGTAAGTTAAA